>BSBM01001261.1:3560000-3627500 GCA_027924585.1 Larix kaempferi
GGTTCATTTAGTACAATTGGAAAGAAATCCCACTCAAAGGATCACAATGCGGCTCGTCGTGTGTTGTCACAATCAATCATTAACAAAAGCACTAGGGAACTTCGTTTTCTTAAACCTACATCCAAAATTGTTAATTTGAATGTGAAGACACTTTGTAGGTATTGTGTTAGAAGAGAACAACCTGAAACTGATCAAACAAATGTTTGGGCCTTCATTGGCAGGTTGCCATGCTCTGATATGAAGCTCATTGATGCGGTAAAGGGATTAGTGCAAGATTTTTGGCATGACAACACTCGACCTTCTTCCAACCAAAAAGATGTATTAAAATTGAGAAGGGGTTCAAAGGATGGTGAAACACACATTAAACATTTTCTTGATATGACACAAACAGAATTATATGAGAGATTTAGGAATGAACATAACGAACTTGACTTGGGCCAAAGATCCTTTGAAAATGCAAACCATGGTATGTTAAAATAAACACAATTCGTAACACATGTTGTTGTCGATATGACATTGAGTATGGTTACTATTATGACACATATACATATATTTTTCGTGTATTGCATAACACTCTTGTGCAGGAATTCTCAACTGCATTACCACCGATTCCATCTAGAGACTTTATTCATATCATCTTGTGTAGCAGGCCAAACGATTGCACATTTTATAAAAAAATATTGCATAGATAGGACATGCCCAGGGTGTGGTGGATTTTCATTATTGGACAAATGCATACATGTGATTGATGAGCATGAACTTGGGAGGCGAGAAGTGAACTTGTTGTAATTCAAATATGTCACGTATGATATTAATGGAGGGAACGAAAGAAAAAAAATACAATTGATGACTTCTCAGGTTGGTAACGAGTTATTGAATACTATTTTTTCTTCAGATTGCAATTTCATATGTAACAATCTATTGATATATGTATTTATTGTTGATCTACCAGGTACGGGTTTTCGACTCTATGGAGGAATTATTTGAAAAGATACAACATTATGTAAAGCATGTGCATGTGGCTCATTGGCAAGATGAGCAGTTTAGAACGTGTAGGGATACATTTCCTATTGGGCCTATCCTGTCAGTGGTCGATTTTGTGGAAAACTACACTCTTCAACCACAAAATGAGATTCAGAGTCAATACTATCACTCAGACTAGGTCAACATAATGGTCCATATCACCTATAGACATGGGGTAGATAGTACTGAACACAACAGGGTTATATTCAAGGAGTATCACTTCTACATAAGTGATGACAGGTGTCACGACTTGGCTTTTGTACAAAATAGCTTTCAAATGTTCTACAATCAATTGAAGGATAACAGTATACAGATGGAGCAACATTGGATTTGGTCTGACGGTTGTGCAGGGCAATTAAAAAATGCCCATGTCTTCCAATGGTTGTGTATGCTCCATAAAAGGCACAAGGTGCCACATATTTGGAACTATTTTGAGACCAGGCATGGAAAAGGTGAACACGATGGAGTAGGTGTGTGCATAAAGATTGCATTACGCAGGAAAGAAATGAAGTTCACAGATGGACCTATCATCTGAAATGAAAAAAGCATCATTGAATGGTGTGCTTCTGGGGGAGGGAGCAAGAAGGCAGGAAGATCACTCAACCAGGAAAGCACATGTGGTCAGATATTTTTGGGAGGTGGTGGATGTAGATCATTCACAGTGATATGAGTGCAAGACCATCCAAATAAATCATGCATTTCATTCAGTTAGAACGTCAAACAATGCTATACTTGAAATGTGGATAAGGAAACTGTCATGTTTTTGTTCTCCATGCAGTAGTGGTGAATGGGATGAATGTGAATCCATGGATTGGGATGACAGCTAGGCCTGCGTATCACTCCCCATTGGTCGACAGATAGATACATAATTATCCCAATTGGAGGAGGACCAATCAAGTATTTCACCAGACTATGACCACATATCAGATCTTGTACAACCAAGTTCAATTAATATTATAATATTTTTGACAACTAGTTGTGTCTAATTAGCTGTGTATATTTTTTATATTTTTGGCAACTAGTTGTGTCTAATTAGTTGACTAAAATGTTGGAACTATATTTTCTCTAGGGCACATATACGCAGTGGTTTCCCCAAGACGCAATGCATGGCGCACTGACTATTGGCTGGCACATTTCTTAGAGGGGAAGCAAACCCTAAATGTCCCATTGCGAGACTCTAAGGGACTTGATTTTTTGATTGGGTCAATGGTTATAAAGGGAGAATATTTGAACCAGGTTTCCCACTCAGCAAATAGAAAAGGGGTATACATATATGAGGATTATAGACCAGGTGAGATTGTATACCATTATACAAACATAGTTATTGGCACAAACCTCCAACTGCAAACAATACCAAGGAAGAACTCATCAAAGGCACAATACTTATTGCCTTATTCTAAGCATGAGAGGTTAAAGGAAACCATTGGTATTCGAGGTGATCCTGATGGTCTAGTTGAATGACCACAAGTAGGTAATCTGGTACGTGGTTTCCTTGTTTTATTGTGTACTATGTTATAGGTATGTGGTGTACATGTATGCTATGATTTTTTTTTTGTGGTCTCATTGAGTATTGACATTAATATTTTGAATATTGCAGCCATACATTGATAGCTTGATAGATTCATAAATTGCATAGACTTGGTACAACTTGATAAATTGCACAAGTTTCGTAATCATCATCATCATCATCATCTACATCACCACCACCACCACCACCACCACCATCATCATCATCATCATCAACATATTCATCATCCTCACCACCACCATCATGATCATCACCATCACCATCAACACCACCATCACCATCACCATCATCATCAACGTCTTCATCATCATCACCATCATCATCTTCATTACCATCACCATCATCATTGCCATGTCTAGGTTCCTCATCACATCTTCTTTGTCATCATCATCATCATCATCTTCATCGCCATCACCATCATCATCAACGTCTTCATCATTATCACCATCTTCATCATCATCATTAACTCTAACTCTAACCCTAATTCAATTTCTTTCTATAAATCTAATTTCCTTCATCATCATCACGCTAGCTATACCTTCCCGATGGTTGATTTTGCAAAGTTGACCCCTGTGTGCAAAAATTGCACACTCTCTCACTAAGCAAAACCCTAGTTTCCAAGATGGACCTACAAGATGACAGGTGGGCCAAAGGACCGATGGAGAGGGGCACCCCTAGCACTGTCCCCACGTCTTCAATCCAACGGAGTCGACAGTTCGTTGATCAGAGCAATGGTCTTCATTCTATGGCTCGTTCCATCCAGAATCCAAAAGGCCTTCAGGGACACCTGCCAAATGCCTACCGGGGCCATAGAATCCCAACCGTGCAACATAAATGGGTTTCGGGGAGACATGTAGGTGTGTTTAGAGGATTTTGCAAAGTTGACCCCCGTGGGAAAAAATTGCATAGTCCCTCACTCAGCAAAACCCTAGTTTGTAGAATGCACCTACAAGATGACATGTGGGCCATGGGACCAGGGGAGAGGGGCACCCCTAGTATTGTCCAGACGTCCTGAATCCAACGGAGTCGACGATTCGTCGATCGGAGCCACAACCATCATTCTATGGCTCATTCTGTCTTGCATCCAAAAGGCCTTCAGGGACACTTGTTGGATACCTATCGGGGGCATAAAACTCCAACCGTGCAGAAAAACCAGGTTTTGGGGAGTCCTACAGGTGTGTCTAGGTAGGTTGCAACTGGGAACGCTAGCCACAAGTTCCCGATGGATGATTTTGCAAAGTTGATCCCCATGGGAAAAAATTGCACACTCCATCACTAAGCAAAACCCTAGTTTGCAGAATGCACCTACAAGATGACACGTAGGCCATGGGACCGGCACAGAGGGGCACCCCTAGCACTGTCCCGACGTCTTGAATCCAATAGAGTCGATGGTTCGTCGATCGGAGCCACGACCGTCATTCTATGGCTCGTTCCATATCGCATTCAAAAGGCCTTCAGGGACACTTATTGGATACCTGCCGGGGGCATAGAACTCCAACCGTGTAGCAAAATCGGGTTCTGGGGAGTCCTGCAGGTGTGTTTAGGTAGGTTCCGACTGGGAATGCTAGCCAGAAGTGCCCGGTAGACGATTTTGCAAAGTTGACCCCCGTGTGCAAAAATTGCACAGTCCCTCAATGAGCAAAACCCTAGTTTGCAGAATGCACCTACAAGATGAGACATGGGCCATGGGACCGATGGAAAGGGGAACCTATAGCACTATCTCGAGTCCTAAATCCAACAGAGTCGACGGTTCATTGATTGGAGCCACATCCATCATTCTATGGCTCATTCCATCTCGCATCCAAAAGGCCTTCAGGGACACTTGCTGGATACCTGCCGGGGGCATAGAACTCCAACCATGTAGCAAAATCGGGATTCAGGGAGTCCTACAAGTGTGTATAGGTAGGTTCTGGATAGGAACGCTAGCCATAAGTGCCCAGTGGATGATTTTGCAAATTTGACCCCCGTGTGGAAAAATTGCACTCCCTTACTGAGCAAAAACCTAGTTTGCAAGATGGACGTACAAGATGACACCCGGGCCATGGGACTAGAGGAGAGGGGCACCCCTAGCACTATCTCGGTGTTTTGAATCGAATGGATTTGACGGTTCATTGATCGGAGCAATGGTTGTCATTCTATGGCTCGTTCCGTCTTGCATCCAAACGGGACGTCCTGTAGGTGTGTCTTCTAGGTAGATTCAGGCATTCTCGAGGATGTAAATTTATAATTTCCTTCTGGGTAGATTCAGGCATGGAATAATATTTTGCGGCACTTCCAAGCTCTCCAGAGCATTTGGTCAACCACAATATGTGCGACTCCTTTGATGAAAGATAAATTCTGGTGTGGACAATAGCATTTGATACACTAGCCAAATCTATGTTGTTGGAAGAACTTACATATTTCAACAAAGGAGCGTTTTGCAAGTGACTTGAAAATCCCTTCCCATTTTCAGCAATAAAACAAAGAATTTCAATGTACAAATTTTCAGGAAAGCTTTTCAACCAATCAGATAGCCGAATACAGGGAGATAACCACACCCAAAAAATTCAAGCTATTATAAAACTCTTGTTTATCAAGATAAGGATGGACTATGTGTGCATTACGATAATATAGATGAATGAAGTCGCTTTGATGAACTTGTCCTCTTGCTTTCTCCATAATGCGTTTAAAATTAGGGAGTATTGTCCGAGCGTCTATTGGTTTACATAAACATTTATTCCCAAAGCTAACATCACATAAAACCACTTCCTCAGCTCTCAATTGGGTCTGAATGGCATCTCTAACTTGTGTTAGCTGTGGATAACGAGGAATATGAAAGGGAAGGTACCTATAGACCCAAGTTTTCGATGATAGAGGTGAATTACCACTTATCAAAGCATGAAATGTTGAACAAAAGGTTAATGGAACACAAAGAAGGATTCCCTGGTTCCACTTGTTATTGAAAATGATACTTTCTCTTCACGAAACTACTAAAAAATATGCCTGTATTATAAATGGAGATCCTGTTACAATTTTCATCGGAAGAAAAGAATAGATACCTACAACCGCCATACTTCCTTTTGTAAGCCGCTTTCCCATCGGAAAAGCTAATGTAATAGCCCATTTCCCAATATCTTTCCTCTGCTCAACCTTACACTCGTTTTCCACATGAAATCGCTGCCTCCACATGTAATAACTACATTGTTTTATCGAAAATTGATCTTCTTCTGCTAACAAATGCAAAATGAAGGATTCATTGTCATTGCTACAAAAATTTCTAAGGTTAGTTTCTCATAAATAGAGATTGTATAAATCATGTTAATATCGATATGTTCCAGCTCACGAACTGAGAGCTTCTTTATTTTAGACATAAACAAAAGAGCTTCAATTTGAATACTAGAGAGTTGTTCCTTTACAGCTTCAACCTTCTCAGGACGTGGGGGTATAAAATGAGCCATAAGATTATGAAAGTGGCTTGGATCGATGAACTGTCGACTCCGTTGAATTCAGGACATCTGGATATTACTAAGGGTGCCCCTCTTCGCCGGTCCCATGGCCCACGTGTCATCTTGTAGGTGCACTCTGTAAACTAGGGTTTTGCTCAGTGAGGGACTATGCAATTTTTGCACACGGGGGTCAACTTTGCAAAATCATCCATCGGGCACTTATGGCTAGCGTTCCTATCCGGAACCTACCTAGACACACCTATAGGACTCCCCAAAACCTGGTTTTGCTGCATGGTTGGAGTTCTATGCCCTCGGCAGGTATCCAACAAGTGTCCCTGAAGGCCTTTTGGATGCGAGACGGAACGAGCCATAGAATGACAGTCGTGGCTCCAATCGACGAACTGTTGACTTCATTTGATTCAGGACATCAAGACAGTACTAGGGGTTCCCCTCTCTATTGGTCCCATGACCCACATGTCATCTTGTAGGTGCATTCTGCAAACTAGGGTTTTGCTCAGTAAGGGACTGTGCAATTTTTGCCCACAGAAGTCAATTTTGCAAAATCGTCCAGCGGACACTTATGGCTAGCGTTCCTAGCTGTAACCATTCTAGACACACCTGCATGTCTCTCCGGAACCCGGTTTTGTTGCACGGTTGAGATTCTATGGCCCTGGTAGGCATCCACTAGGTGTTCTTGAAGGCCTTTTCGATGCCGGACGGAACAAGCCATAGAATGAAGACCGTGGCTCCGATCGACGAACTTTCGACTCCGTTGGATTTAGTACGTGGGGACAGTGCTAGTGGTGCCCCTCTTCGTCGGTCCCATGGCCCACGTGTCATTTTGTAGGTGCATTCTTTAAACTAGGGTTTTGCTCAATGAGGGAGTGTGCAATTTTTTCCCACGGGAGTCAACTTTGCAAAATCATCCACCGGGCACTTGTGGCTAGTGTTCCTAGCCGGAACCTACCTAGACACACCTATAGGACTCCCCGAAACCCAGTTTTGTTGCATGGTTGGAGTTCTATGCCCTCGACAGGTATCCAACAAGTGTCCCTGAAGGCCTTTTGGATGCGAGATAGAATGAGCCATAGAATGATGGTCGTGGCTCCGATCGACGAACCGTCGAATCCATTGGATTCAGGTTGTTGATACAGTGCTAGGGGTGCCCCTCTCCACTGGTCCCATGGCCCACATGTCATCTTGTAGGTGCATTTTGCAAACTAGGGTTTTGCTTAATAACGGACTATGCAAGTTTTTCCCACGGGGGTCAACTTTGCAAAATATTCCAACGGGAACTTGTGGCTAGCGTTTCCAGTTGGAAACGTCCTAGACACACTTGCATGTCTAGCCAAAACCTGGTTTTGTTACACGGGTGGGATTCTATGGCCCCGATAGGCATCCGCTAGGTGTTTTTGAAGGCCTTTTGGATGTCAGACGGAACAAGCCATAGAACGAAAACCATGGCTCTGATCGACGAATCGTCGACTCTATTGAATTCAGGATGTGGGGGACAGTGCTAGGGGTGCCCCTCTACGCCAGTCCCATGGCCCATGTGTCATCTTATAGGTGCATTCTGCAAACTATGGTTTTGCTAAGTGAGAGAGTGTTCAATTTTTTCCCACGGGGGTCAACTTTGCAAAATCATCCATCGGGCACTTGTGGCTAGCGTTCCCAGCTGGAACTATCCTAAACACACCTACATGTCTCCCTGAAACCTGTTTTTGTTGCACGATTGGGATTCTATTGCCCTGGTAGGCATCTGGCAGGTGTCCCTGAAGGCCTTTTGGATGTTGGATGAAACAAGCCATAAAATGAAGACCGTCGCTCCGATCGATGAACCGTCGACTCCCTTGGATTTAGGTTATGGGGATAGTGCTAGGGGTGCCCCTCTCCGCCGGTCCCCTAGCCCACCTATCATCTTGTAGTTCCATATTGGAAACTAGGGTTTTGCTCAGTGAGGGACTGTGCAATTTTTGCACACGGGGGTCAACTTTGCAAAATCGTCCGCTGGGCACTTGTGCCTAGCGTTTCCCTTCTTATGGTGAAAAATGGGATGGTGATGGCGACAACATGGGTAGGAAGAGCAAAGTGAGGATGATGATGATGATGATGATGATGATGATTAGGGTGAGGATGATGAGGATGAGGATGAGGATGAGGGTGATGATGATGATTACGAAACTTGTGCAATTTATCAAAACAAACATAGGACCATGATGATGTTGATGTTGATGATGATGATGATGATGAATATGATGATGATGGTGGTGGTGGTGATGAAGATGATGATGATGATGATGAGGGTGAGGATGATGAGGATGAGGATGAGGATGAGGGTGATGAGGATGATGATCATGATGATGGTGAGGATGTGGATGAGGGTGAGGATGAAGAGGATGATGATCATGATTGTGGTGGTGATGATGATGAATATGTTGATGATGAGGGTGATGAGAATGATGATCGTGATGATGAATATTTTGACGATGATGATGATGATGAATATAATGGTTTACCATGATGATGATGAGGATGAGGATGATGAGGATGATGATGATGATGGTGGTGGTGGTGGTAGTGGTGAAGATGATGATGATGATGGTGGTGGTGGTGGTGGTGGTGATGAAGATGATGTTCATGATGAAGATGATGATGATTAGGGTGAGGATGATGAGGGTGAGGGTGAGGATGATGAGGATGAGGATGAGGGTGAGGGTGATGATGATGATTACGAAACTTGTGCAATTTATCAAAACAAACATAGGACCATGAATATGTTGATGTTGATGATGATGATGATGAAGAATATGATGATGATGGTGGTGGTGGTGATGAAGATGATGATCATGATGAAGATTATGATGATGGCGATGGTGATGATGATGATGATGAGGGTGAGGATGATGAGGATGGGAATGAGGATGAGGGTGATGAGGATGATGATCATGATGATGGTGAGGATGTGGATGAGGGTGATGATGATGAGGATGATGATCATGATGGTGGTGGTGATGATGATGAAGGTTTTGATGATGAGGGTGATGAGCATGATGATCATGATGATGAATGTGTTGACGATGATGATGATGATGAAGATAAGGATAATGAGGATGAGGGTGATGATGATGATTATGAAACTTGTGCAATTTATCAAAACAAACATAGGACCATGAACATCTTATTTTCGTTCATAAATACAACATTATCAAGGAATATCATTAAAGTAGTTAGGTATTTCATTTTCAATGGATTCTGGATGATTACTTTTTCATTATGACAGGTGGAAAATGGACATATGAAAGAGGTAAAGCACAAACTAGTGTCTTACATACTAGGGTTTAGTAAGGATATGGTTTATATCTTCAACAATATTATGATAGTGAATTCATGACCATCTATTGATTAGCATATTTTAACAAACTAGGGTATATTTGTTACATATATTTGACCAGATGTACATGAAGGCCCAATGAATTTTATTTCACTTTAGTTATGCATTCCTTGCCATTCAATCGAACTGCATAGATGCTTATGTATGTATAGTTTGATGAAATACAGTAGCATTGATGAAATGTGTAGCATCTATTGGACTTCTTCTTACTGTCTGAAAATGTCATAGGATTGCATTGATGGTATGCGTAGCATGTTACTATTATGACAAAGGTTTTTTCCTTGCAACATATTTTCCTTGCAACCATAATCATGATCAATGGGTATGAACCCTTGGAGTTGACAAAAAACACAATTTTAAATTAGATATCAAATTAGCATGCATGTGCTAAGTTCATTGAGCTGTTGAAAGATATTATTAGTTTTTTCCATTAAGATAATGTTTTCATAACACAATGGTGAGATGTTACTTGATCAATGCAGTAAATGTAAGAGAATAAATATTTCTTGAAATGTAATTTTATAAATTTCAATAGCATAATTTATCAATTTGTGGAAGAGATGAATCATCACAAGCACAAGTCGAAACTCAAGAGAAAATATGGAATATATTGATAGTCGAATGTTTGCAATACAAAATATGGGAAAGTAGTCGGCCCTCAAATGGCTTGTCAATGTACATGTATCCCTAAGTACAACAATGTGTACATGTATGTCAAAATACATCTATCCAAGACTATGCAACATCAAAACTAAATCTTTCTCTTGTTTTTTCCCAACTTTCCTCTATCGACCATCTCCTTGGGATCGCTCGGCATCTCAGAAGTCTGCAAAAAAAATCATTATTTTTATCAAATAACTACACTAATACCCTACCATCAACAAACTTAAAAAATTAACTTATGGCCAAATTATTTATGACAAACACTCACCAAGTCCTCACGGGGTATAGATGTGAGCGGTGTGCTCATGGAAGGCATCTCTATAGTTGTGCTCTGCAAATAAAAGATCATATCTCAATTAATTCAACAATTCAACATTGATCAATGTGTTTGGGTAAATTGAATAAAAAAACTTGGTCATTAATGAACATCTCACCGCAAGAAGAGATCCAGTCAGAACCATGGATTGAGCAAAGGGACCAAGCACTTCTGTCGCTAATGGCTACAATCACCAAATGGAGAAATAGTTGGACATTCATGAATAAGCAATATAGTAACATGGTTAAATACTATGCATTGTGATTGTCCAAATAGTTACCTCCATATGACTCGTGGCTATTATAGATGCGGCACTGACTGCAGCATCAATGACCTTTGTTAGGTCAGGGGTGGAGGGATCTCTTGTGTGTCTACTATAGAGGACATCCACATTCTTTCCAGGAGTGGAGAGTCTCTTGTACACTTGTCCCTTTTGCACGTTGGGACTATGGGGAGATCAAACTGCTGATAGTCTCGAACGTATATTTGCTAGTGGCTACAATCACCAATACTGACGTATTTAGAAATGCATT
Source organism: Larix kaempferi (assembly GCA_027924585.1). Classification (NCBI taxonomy): domain Eukaryota; kingdom Viridiplantae; phylum Streptophyta; class Pinopsida; order Pinales; family Pinaceae; genus Larix; species Larix kaempferi. The sequence goes on from BSBM01001261.1 coordinate 3,570,880, forward strand.
GGTCAATGTAATAGCATGTATTAACAAATTGAAAATGATGAAATACATACTGATGTACTGTATATGTCAATCAATTCTGAGAAATGGTTTGTCGTCCATTGTGTCTTCGCAGATATGTTATCGATTGTATTCCCACCAGGGGGGAGCTCACTAGATGAAATCATTTCCATCTGATGGGGATATACAACCTACAATTTAGAAAACTGTAAATATTAGATTATGTAGCATTGATTAAGTAACATGTGATAAAAAAAACATGTGTTGAAATAATGTCATGTTGAACTAGTTACCTCAGGATGAGATGTTGTTGCTGAAGGTATGACAACATCTTGTAACTCAAAAGGTTCTACTGCATGAGCCTCTTGGCCCTCATGCCCTTGCAAATATTAGCAATATATATATGTGTATAGTAAGGAAAATAATTTACAAATGACACTAAATTGTCAGCTGGATCTACTCATGTATTAAAATAATGTCATGTTGAAATAGTTACCTCATTGTGAGTTGTTGTCTCTGAAAGTATGGCAACATCATCATCATCATCCTCATGCGGTCCTGGTGCATGAGCCTCTGGACTATGCTCTGCATCATCAGTGCAGAGGTCTTCAACCCCATGCCCTTCTTGTAGAAACTACAAGTTTTAAAACCATTAAAAATATTAGCAATCTATATATATGTCTATAGTAAGGAAATATAATTTAAAAATGACACTAAATTTTTAACCACTTACTTACTTGTGTGAAATACCCAGTAAAGGTATCATCTGTTCAGACAAGACCAAAGCAAGGATGGCCGCATACTGTGCATGGGTGGGGTTGATGGCTATGCTCATGTTGTGTAGGTATAGTGCCAATACTAGATGCTCCTCGGCCACTTGAAGGTGGTGGCTCTACCCCACTAGGAGGTTGTGGATCTACCCCACCGACAGGTGCTGGCTCTACTCCACCCATAGATGGTGGCTCTGATGGGCCTACCTGGTGCGTACCATGAAGATACATGGTATGGCGAACAAACGCCTGTGCCAACAATAGGAAGGAATCTTGTGTCTCTTGCACCAACTAATGTGCAGGCGACACATCTGACTTGGGTAGCCTCCAATCAGGTGGAGCTGCGGGGAGATTGGGATCTATGTGCCTCGCATTGGGACGTTGATGAGGCATCCCCATCCCAACACCCTGGCACTCCAAGATATCAAAATAGTTAACATGCTTCCCCAGCATAAACTCTATGTACATGTTTCTTAGAAAATACAAAGGCATTTCCCTGTTGTTGTGTGGTGGTGCATCAAACACCATGTACAATCAGTCCATCCAGTTATCTATGAATGGTTGATATGTACACCACTCGATAGAAATGTGCCTTTTGTTTGCATTAGGGACTTCACCATCCCGTGGATTTCTAAACAGGAAAAAGATTTGTTCTTTTCAGATTTTCAACTTCTTGACTTCTCTGTAGCTAAGTCCATCTGTATATTGTTGCCTCTTTCTTTCTCTAAATGTGGCAATATCTTGCAAAGCACCATGATACCTACTAAAGTTCTCTATCATTGCATCCAAATTGGATGCAAGCATAACATACCTATCATCAACAATAGTAATTGAGGCTCGAATTTCTCTGAGCCTCTGAATTTCTCTTTGGATGTTAGAGTGGGCATCCATGGTCATCACTGCAAACAAAAAATAAAAATAAAAATCATTAGAAATGTATATATGTGTTATAATGACATCTCTAAAAAATAAAAAATGTACAAAATTTGTGCAAGAATGAATACATTACAAACATAAATATCATCTCAGGCATACATTACAAACATAAATATCATTTCATATGACCATTGTAGGAATACATTATGGGTCATTGAGGGCATAAGGGTGGAGACCATGCAGGCATAAAGACCATGATGATGTGGCAAAGATATGTATTTTTATTGGTTAAACTAAGGCAGCCTATTCATGGACAGAATGAAGACATGCTGGTAGAATGATGAAAAGATGATTAATGATATGGGAATAATGTTGTGATGTGCATATGGACAATGTAAAGTGTATGAATGGAGATATGACAACAGATTGATATGACATGAATAATGATGACATAATGAATATGTGATCTAATTGGTGATATTTGTTGATGGACATAATGGAGTTATATTGAATAATGAGTGCTTGATGAGAATGATGAAGTGCTTTGGAAACAAACAAGGGCTTCTAGTTGATGATGTATGTAATTTGCAGACTTAAGAAGAGTCTAAAATATCATTTGTAAATCTATGGTTGTTGGGGTGTTGGTGCATCCCGGTGAGTTGCAGCTGACAAAATTATCTTGTGAATAGGATTGTCATTGATGACAACATTAATGACAAAGGTGTAAATGGCATGACGACAAGCAAACAAGGTGACTTGACAAGGACTTGGAAAATACAAGACAAAAGACAAGGTGATGGGAATTGGCACACCTAATGAGCCAAATGACCCATACTGTGGTAATTTGGAGTTGGTCCTAATACCCTAGACAAGGATGACTTGGAGATAACAAGTTACATGAACAAAGAAGTATGAAGTGAACAAAGAATCTTGAAGTTGACACTTGGCAAGGAGATTGTGGGCATCCCTTATGGCATCTGCAGGCATCTAGAAATGAAGCCGATGGACATGCGGGCATGTGGACAAGGTGACATGTGAGCATCTTGAAGATGCATATGTGGGCATGTTTGTGGAAGCTGCGGGCATCCTGGAGGCATGGCAAAGACCCCCATGTGGGCAATTGAAGAAGGTCTAGCTGCAGGCATGTTCAAAGGCATAAATATGGCCCTTGCGGGCATGAGTTACAAGCTAGTGTGGGCATGCTTGAAGCAAAAGAAAATGGTGATGATGTGGGTATGAAGACCATGTTTAGGTGGGAAAAAGAAAGTATAAATAAATATATACATGTATGTATTTATAATTTATGAGGTGTTTATGGAGTGATAGTAGAAATTAGAGTTTAACCTTTATCTTTGGATTAATTGGGGCTATAGTATGCTGATGTATTGCTAGTGTACAAACTAAGATGCTGATAATATGTATGGATAGAATGAATTCATGATTATTTAGGCTACATACGATGAACAAAATGTTGATCTAGGGCAGCATGAAACAGGGACATAATGCTTGCTTAGGTTATGACAATTAATGATAATCAGAATGATGTTATAGACAGTTATCTTGGGTGACAATGATGATTGATGTGATCAGTGAGCCATTGTGTCTAATAGGGTGGATGTAAAATTCATTAAAATTTTAAGTTTTGGCATTTCATTTACAAATATTTTTAGGTGACAATGATGATTGATATGATCAGTGAACCATTGTGTTTAACAGGGTGGATGTAAAATTCTTTAAAATTTTAAAATTTTAAGTTTTGGCATTTCATTTACAAATATTTTTAGGTGACAATGATGATTGATATGATCAGTGAACCATTGTGTCTAACAGGGTGGATGTAAAATTCATTAAAATTTTAAAATTTTAAGTTTTGGCATTTCATTTACAAATATTTTTAGATTGGGGCAACATAACAATTTATAAACTTAATGACGAAATGAGGCAACGATTTAGATGCTTACCTTTCCAATTTTCCTTGCACTCAATGAATTTGGGATTGTTGAGCCTCCAAATCCCTCGGTTGAGCTTCTCCAATGCGTTTTGGGAAGGCGAAATCGCTCGAGCATTCGTGCTTGGGTAAAACAATGGGTAAAACAATGCCGCGGTCCGCGACACTGTTTTTTTTTTGTTATATTAACCATAGCACTTGAGCGATATGGTGATCACCATAACGCTCAAATGTTTTGTAATCCTATCCTACATGTTAAATGACATGGCAGGTTCGGAGCTCGCCATTCCTAGTTTTACATAATGCGCGAGCATTGTGGATTTACACAATTCTCGCGCATTTCGCATTTACCCAATTGCATCTAAAAGGTCCCTCAACTTCGTGCGAGGGCCCATAAAGCATTTCAATTGTTTGAATCTGTCATGTCAGCATTGTCTGAACAACTCACCAAGGACCGAGAAGAACAAGCCACAATAACAACATCATTGATGTCGCAACAGTTTGAAGCATTCAACTCAGCACACGTTTAGCTCATACAGTATAATGATGAAGCAGAGACAACAAACAACGTTCTCCACAATTGGTACAAATATTATGGCAACATGTTTAGAGAAATGTGGGAGACAAGCGAGACAATTGACACTCTTCATAAAGAACACTGAGTAACTGATGAAACCATGGCCAGAAGTATTAAGGAACAATTGATAATGGAAAATGGGAAATTGGAGAAATTGAAAAAAGTGAAGCACAATGGTTGAGCCAGGCTCTTCATAACCTTGACAAAGTAGAGCAACTCCGACCATGTCTTCAAACACTACTTTCAACTACAAATGAGAAAATAGAGCTCTTCGGTTCTGACCTAATTCATCTACAGGGAAAACTACTCAAGAACAGACAACCCACTTGACAACTATTACAACACTTACTATCGACATCCAGAACACACTGCGCCATTGGGAGAGCTTCCATGCTACCAAATGTCTATTTCAGCTGAAGCAATTGTCGAGGTCTGACTGCAACAACCAACAATGCTCAGTTCCACTCCAAACAACTCATAACAACTGCATTTATCACTTAAAGCACAGTTATACACAACTTTTGCTAAGTAATTTTGCACATGTTCCAAGACACTAGAAGCTCTGGTGGACTGTTTCCAATATAAGTGGAGAAGACCCATTGACCAGTCCAAATATGTCGGTCAGTTGCACCAACAATACAGTTGTATAACTAAATGTAAACATCTATATATATGATGTTGATCCAATATAATGATTAACTAAGATCTATGTATGTATAGTTTTGACTGTCTATGTCACTTTATTTTTAATAAGGTCAATAGTGTATATGGTCGAATTTTTGCACCATTGTTGGGTTTATTTCCGAGTATAAATTTATTAATTTTATTAGTTAAAAGATTTTTTATCTGGAATTTTTTGTCTCAATACGGCTATAATGTATTGAAGAAAAACCTTTGAGTTATTTGATGCCTTTGATTATAAGAGTATTCTACAATGTGAATAAACTACAGTACTGGAACAAGTTTGCTTATCTTTTTATTGTAGCTGTTAAATATCGAGTGATGACATTTTATAAATATTAAGGCTTCATTCATCCTTATTCGTTTTCAAACTCACCACATCAGAAATATTAAACACTGACACTTTAGCAAAAGTTCATCAACTTTATAAGGTTTCCAGACAGGTCAAAAGGAATTTGTGTTTTATGAAAATTAGGTCAGAGTACCCCGGAGAGGTCGGACGAGGTCGAGGAGGTTGAAGAAAGATGGAGAGGTCGGAGCAGGTCGAGGAGGTTGAAGAAAGATGGAGAGGTCGGAGCAGGTCGAGCAGGTTGGAGGAGGTCAAGGAGGTTGGAGGAGGTCGCAGGAGGTCAAAGGAGGTATTTGTTTTGTAAAAAGTGGTTAAAACTTCAATATGGTCGATCTCTTAGGTGGGTGGTAATATGGTCGATGACCAAATATCATCAGTCGCCTTTGTCAAACATGGTGGACAATTTTAATAAAGTCTAGAGTCAATTTTATATTTATACAATTTATTTTTTAATCGAATATATAATTTCTAAAGGAAAAAACATATATTTTTAATAATTACATCCACTTAAATTACAATTTTCTTATCATTAAATATATTACTATTACATCTTTATGTTTATTGATTAGTTGTATACTATATTCATCTACTACAAATTAAGTTAAATAATTGTGACATGAATTGCATTTAAAGAAAGTATTATATTACATATCTTTCTAAAACCTTCACATCATGGAAAGATGTGAAAGGAAAATTCACTACTTAATCACGTGTATATACCTACTCCTCAATATTAAATTCCGGAACAATGCGTATGAGGAGGAAACAATGACCGCTAAGCCTAAACTGTATAAAATGCGTATGAGGAGGAAACACTGAATAACACTATATTCATGCATTCATCTTAACTATTGATCATGAAACCTGTCGAATCAACGTTATCTAGGTGCATATTCAATACTGGATACAGTGGCGATAGATGGAGGATCTGCAGCACTGCTGTACATCGTATTAATTCGGCGAACGGAATTGCCGAAAACAGGCTTGAGATCCGGTAACGTCACAGAATGAGATGAAAGCATCAAGAGCGACTATAGACATTGGCGGACGAAGTGATGAGTCTGCCTGTGTACACCAAAGACCAATCTCAATGCATATCACCGCTTGCTCCTCATCACTACTCTCTATGATTGATGCCACTGGATCAATAATCTCGGCAGTATTTCCTCCTTCGTATGATCTCCATGCCTGCAATTTAATTATATGTTAAATTGTAACCAGTAAAGAAGTCTCGAAATTTAATTTAACTATATAATATACATCAACTAATAACATGGTCGTATATATGCTCAGTACGAAATCTCGACTCTCACCCATCCTAAAAGAAACTGCATTTCAGACGACAAATTATAATCTGTGTTCTTTCTTCCTGTGGCAAGTTCCAGGAGAAGGACGCCAAAGCTATACACATCAGCTTTTGCCGACAATAGCCCGTGCATGGCATACTCTGAGCGTATACATATTATTATACGGTAAGGAAAAGTTTAAGATATTTGGGTACTGATAAACGTGAAAGTTATTTGCAAAGGAAACTGTACCGCTATGATAACTTCCCAGAAACAAAGATTCGTAAAATACAACTACGATAGTTTCAGTCATCTTGAAATGAAATCATCAGAGTTATGAATCCTTCATTGCCTCTAACAGTGTGTGAAAGTGATGATTTTCTTGAAATCTTACTGGGTACCAGCCACTTTTGTCACTGTGCTGGTCACAGAACTTTCATCTTCAGGAAAAAGTTTAGCCAAGCCGAAATCTGCTATCTTAGGATTCAGTTTCTCGTCGAACAAAATACTGCTTGCTTTAATATCCCGATGAATAATCCTCGGTTGAGAATCTTCGTGAAGATAGAGAAGCCCACGAGCCACTCCCAGTATGATGTTGTAACGCTTCTGCCAATCAAGCTGTGTGCCTCTGATTGGATCTGTAGCATGCAGCACACTCATTAATTATCATGACCGAAATAAGCTGCATTGGAGGAGGCCATAAACTCGGTCCGGACTTTGGCCATAAACAGAAGTGTTGAACCCAGTTTGCGACGTGTTTTGAAGAAGACTATTAAACACTGTGTTCAGAAACTTCAGATTGCTCTCAAAATCACTACCTTTATGATAGCTGGTGCTGCTACAGTGCAAATTTTCATTGAATGCATTGCAAACCTCTGCATGAAGTGTAATGATGAACGCCATGTAGAATAGGATGAGGAGAAAGCACCCAGAATCCATACCTGCACGGAAGTTCAGATTCGATAGGGTTGCCATGGCCATTATTCGACGAATGGAGAGCCTGGATATGAATGCTTCCTCAACTCTGTAACTGCGTACGGATATAGCTCCATTATTCGACGAATGGAGAGGCTGGATATAGTGTTGTATTTTTTATTAGTAACTTTGAGAATATTTCCAGGCTTCCAGCCACCACCAAGGATAGCATTCAAAGGAATTGTGAAGAGAAAAAAATATTCAAAACCTATTCAATATATTTAACTAAAATAAAACCAAGTTATATAATGACAAATTACATTGACAAGTTTGAATATAACAATTATCAAAGATTTATGTTCGTTTTAATTTTTTTAATTTTTTTTTAATGTAAAAGTAATTACTAAATAATTTTATTTAATTTTTTATTATCATATATATTATTTTATACATTGTGTATGTGACCATATCTCCCCATTTGGAATTGTTAAAAACCATAATACTCTTTATGAAATGAATAAAAACATACATACATATTATTCATAATGTAAAGTCATAAATAAAAACATTAAACACTCTCTTTAAGTTTAGAGACAGTAGCGTCTGTATCTTGAATATTGGCAAACTAATGAATGAAAACCCAATACTTCTATTTTTATCCAGCCCTCAATTGACATCATAAAGCATGAAATCACAACTGCAAATGCAAATCCAAAAAAACAAGTTTCCATCATTTGGTTTTAATTTTGTTAGACATTTTTACAAAGATCCTTACTTCAACTCTTCGTGCAACTTTTGTTTCATGTCCACAATGTCCAATACATAGCACGAGAAAAAGCAACAAGCCTTAATATATCCCGGGGAAGACCTCAAATGGCCTCAGACATCACCCAGCAGAGGTCCTAATTTTGTCAAATTACAAGAAGCTATCTAATTCTTCATAACTTATAAGGAAGGGTTTAAGAAGCTATTTATTTGTAACATAAAAATAGAGGAATGAAAGAGGGCGAGAGAATCATGCTTTATAAATTGTGAAAAATGCATTACTAGTTTTGGGTAGTGTTTGGTAGTCAAATTTGTTTTTCAAAGAGAAGTAAAAAATTACATGAAAGAGTACATTATCATTCTTGGTGATTATCTATTGGTTTTTTAATTTTTATGTTATTCTGAAAAGTTGGTAGCTATATAAAAAATCAAGGAGCTAGTTATGCCCTAGAAAGTATTCATAAAGTAAAGCAAGCAAATCCTAAAATTTGAAATTAGACAGCCAAGCATAGAGGACGTGACAAGTTTGGGCATTCAGTTACCAGAGTAAAGTATTATGATGACCATGTTGTACAGAAAATTGCATTGATTGGAAAGAGGCAACTACCTGAATAAGTTGAACACCAATGCCATTGATAAAAATATAAATGTATTCAAGCATTTTGCAAGTGGTTCCCATACAATATTAAATCCCATATTTTGGTGTAATCACTAGGTAGGAGGTTGTGAAATCCTGTTCTAGCAAGTTTCATCCAATTTTCCAAGTTTTTCACCATCTCTCTTAAATAATGGAATTGCAAATTCAATATGTAGGTTTTTTATATAGCCAAGGCAGCTAAGCATCCAACTATTGTATATCATTAACAACAAATCATATATTGTTGTGCAGTTCTTCTAATTTTATTAATTGGAATGTGTTCCTAGAAACCCTTTGTCTAAAGGATGTTGCATTGGAATGTGTTCCTAGAAACCCTTTTTCTAGAGGATGTGGCCCAATTCTCTGTATTTGGAAAAGAGATGCCTACAAAAGGTTGCAAAATGAAAAATTATTTGTTGTGGAGGTGGTGCTCTAGGATGTGAGATTCTAAATAACTTATCCATCATAAGAGCCTCTTGTGCAAGCTAGGGAAATCTAACTATAACGAATGATGACGTTACTGAAAAGTGTAATCTTAGCAGGCAATTCCTCTTTCAGGATTAGAGTATTAGTCGGGAAAATTCAAGAGTAGTACAATCAACTACCAATGTAATCAACCAACATTTGTAGGTTGAAGCATTGCAAAAAGTAAAAATATAATGGTCGTTAATTTAAAAGTTCCTTTGGATTAAATCTATCGGGGCACAATCTTATTGAACTCATTAAACCTTATACTCTAAAACAATTAAAAACTATGAAAATATAACTTATTTAATATTTAAATTAAATTAAATTTAAAGTAATAAACCATCTACAATGATAAAATCCTAAAATAAAGGACTCATGTACCCATTATAACGGTATCATAAACAAGAAATAACATTTGTTTTTTAGGGGCCATGATCGTCGGTTGACAAGTACAACCCAATGACTTGGTAGATGACAATTGTTTTCAATGGTAAACAAATGGACTTGACAACCATACATTCTGGTAGAATATCTTTGGCCGACACTATGAATTCCTTTCACCACTTTTTTTTGTTTCTCTTTCTATGGATTTTGTTGGATTTTCTATTTTTCTATTATGATTTTGTTGGTGATTGAACTGATATGATATGAAATTCATGTTCCATCCAACTTACAAATCTATAATGCCTCTGTTTTGTTTTTATGTTTCCTAAAATTGGACAAAAACCTAAAAAAATATAGATAAGGGAGAAGAGGATCAGTTTGGACAAAAACCTAAAAAAATATAGATAAGGGAGAAGAGGATCAGTTCATTTTTAGGGTAAGGGCTCTAATTTCAACTGCAAATTAGTCCTTATAACTTATTACAAGGTATTAATGATCTCGTGAATAGAAATTACTAATATGCTTCCCATAGCCATAATTGACAACTATAGACCCAACCTTTTTAATCCAAATGGGAAAAGCTTGCACAAACCAACTTGCACATGTTCTAACTTAATATTAATTTATCTTTAATATATAATGACACATGATGCATAATGCATAGATGTGCATTTTAATATCTTGTGCTTTAGGTTGCAAGCTTCCTAGGTCATTTTAACTGACTCCCAAAACATAGGCTAAAATATTTTGTTGCAAATTTTGAATTTTGAATTATGATTTTTACTACAAGAAAGGTTGAAACACTCTAGAATCCAACAAAGTTTAACATAATCAAACAATAAAAATTGAGAAGAATGAATTATTGAGCAAATCCATTCCATATTCAAAAATATTATGTCAATGATCATTGGTACAACATAACACCCATAATAGTGAACCTCGACACAAGCATGTCCTCTCCTCAAGCGAGCAATTGAAATGTGTATAGATCACCAAAATGCACTCATGTCAATCTTTAAAATACCTTAGGACCCTACTTATAAGAATTTATTGATGTCCTTGCAACCTTTCCAAAATTTATAGACACTTATGTATCTAAAATTTTACTTATTCAACTTATGATCAACAACATTCTAAAACATGAACCTGTGGCACTAGTTCCTAATTCCACAAGTCTGGATAAAGGGTCTGAGTTCAAGAAGTTCTTGTATAAAGGGTGCATTCCTCAACCCTTTATACAAGAAATATCTTGACCCTTCACTAATGAAATAGTATAGCCTTAATTTGTCTCAAATAAAAAAATGCCAAATTTTTTATTCAAGACAAACATTAGGTTAAATCCATTTGCAGTATAATCATGTCCAAGCATCCATCCAATACTACATTGGGTGGGAAATTCGACGGTGGATTCTGTTAGGATATCTCATCATTCAGTTTTATGTTTTGCATGCATGCATGCATTTTCATGCATCCCAATCATTTTGCATGCATCCCAGTCACTAGTTTGATGTCTCCAACACCTTGTCCCAAGTTTTCCAGCACCCAGGAGCTTCTTTCCATGCAGTTCTAACCCTCCTAGTCAGTAAGGTGCCCACCTTTCACCTACCACTTGAGAAAGGCACACTTCCTTACCTACCACCAGTGGCACACTCAGTTAGTTGAGTAGTTAATCGACCTTTCCTTGATTTGAGGATAGATTGACTCCTTAACTGACTGTAGCACTCTGATGGACCTCCAGTGGGAGTAGATGACCAATCTTGACTCCAGACAGCTCCTCATGCGCCCTCCTTTGATTCATCCTTCCCTACATTAGTACCACATGAATCTGTTACACTTATTACAGTCAATTAGACACAATTTGACACCTATATGACAGTGACTTGGGTATTGATGACACTCCACTTGTGTTGATGAGGACTCCTAGTGGGATCCAAGCTATTCCATGCAGTATTTCGAATGACCTCCTTGGGTAATTCGAATTCATTCAGTCATTGTGACTGCACATTGTATTGTATTTTACTTTTGAGTTCAATAGAGCACTGCTGCAATTCTATTGCATAGTTTTACACATATTTTATGTATCATCTCTTGCAATTGATTTCTTGCTCAATTAGATTTGTTGTGTTTCAATTTCACATGGTATCAGAGCCATGGCAGGGGCAAGACTTCTTTTCTGCAAGTGTTCTACATGAAGATTGAGTGATTTTTGCTCAAAAATATCACAGCTGTGGCATGCATTTCTCCAATTGCATTTGCTATTGCTGAAATTTTCTCTCCAATCCACTCTAGGAGCCAAGAGTTTTCCACATAATTCCTGCATATGAATCATTGGATCTTCAAGCTTGCCTGATCTCCTATGTCGGGTGTGATGCAACTCTAAAAAGGGAGGATTGTTCAACCTTATTGTTCTTGTTTTCATTGTGATTTGCAGGTTCTTCTCCTCCATTTGCATTCGCTATTGTTCAAAGATGGACACTTCCTCATCAAATATCCTTACTCCCTTCAATTATTATCAATGGAAGGTTGATATAGAGATAATATTGCGCTCTAAGGGCTTCTACAGAGCCACCATGGGCCTTGAGGTCGAACCTTCATCCACAGTAGAGAAAGCAAAATACTTCAATAAGCTTGATGAAGCTTATGGTTTCCTTTGTCTCAGCATTTCTAAGGATCTTCTTTTCCATCTCAATGGATTGACAACTCCAAAATAAGTGTGGGATCAACTTGCTACTCTCTTTGGCAAGCAAGATGAAATGAGAGCAGATGAGCTAGAAAACGAGTTGATTGCCCTCAATCCTGAGAATTTCGAGACCATTAATGACTTTTTCACTAAGTTCAAGCACTTGGTGATGCTATTGAAGCAATGTGGAGTGGATAATAAAGATGAACAATTGATTCTTTCTATCCTCACAAAACTTGGAAAATATTATTCAATTTTTGTTTGTTCTTTCAATACGGGAAAGCTCACAACTCCTGATTGGAAGATGCCTTCTCTCAATGCATTCATTGAATCTCTCACAAAGGTGCATGATAAGCTTGTTCAAATGGGGTCCATAAGCTCCAAAGGTAAATCTCTTTTTGCTAGAGGATCCAAATCTTCGAATGGAAAAGGAAAGCAAAAGAAAGAGAAACCAAAGTTTGATCCTTCCAAGCAAAGAGAGAAAGCCAAGTAGTCGGATGAGCCATCTGGTTCAAGAAACAAGCAAAAGGGCAAAGAGGGAAAAGAGAAGACTAAATGTTCTTATTGCAGTAGGGGATTTCATCCTAAAATATCATGCATGAAGAAGACCATAGATTAGATGGCCCTTCTCTTAGATAAAATCAACATAACCCTTCCTGACGGTGCAAGGAAGAAGGAAAAAAATGATAATCCTGAAAGAGGTCATGCACTCATGGAAACTCTACTCATTGATTCTAGAGCTTCGAACCACATGGCTGCAAATAAAGTATCTCTATCAACATTTGATCTGACCAACACCATCTCCATCCACATGGGAGATGACTCACATATTTCCTCAAAGGGAAAAGGTACTATTCATTTAAAGCATGGAATTTTTCACAATGTTCTTTATGTACCCTCCTTAGCTTCGAATATTCTTTCAGTATATCAGATGACACACACTGGTTCAGCAAAGAAAGTTGTATTATGCCCTAACAAAGTTGAAATTTTTGAGATTCAAAGTGGAAAACTTATTGCGGTGGGGAAAGGAAATCATGCTGCGAAAGCATATGAGTTTTCTCACTTTCTACCACAAGACAAGCCCACTGCTCTTCTAACTCATGGAAATGAGGTTAGTAGGATATGGCATGAGAGGTTTGGACACCTAAATTATAAATATTTCCAGCTTCTAGAGAACAAATCCATGGTTGATGGCCTTCCAAAGATCAAATCCTCGAAGGGAATATGCAAAGGTTGCATCATTGGGAAGCACCCTGAGCACAAGTTTGACCAAGGCAAAGCTAGCAAAGCTTCTTGCATTTTGGGGCTGATACATTCTGATATCAGCGGTCCGCTGCCACATGCCTCCATGAATGGCTCAAGGTATGTTATGACATTCATTGACGGCTTCTCCAGATTTACATGGGTTTTCTTTCTAAAAAAAAAGTTGGAAGTACTAGAAAAATTCAAGTTTTCTAAGGCTTCTGTTGAGACTGCCACCAGAGGAAGATCAAAATCTTAGATCTGATAATGGAGGTGAATATATCAAATCAGAGCTACTGTAAATTTATGCTGAAAGCAACATTCAGATCTAGCACATAGTTCCCTACACACCTCAGATGAACGATGTAGTGGAAAGGAAGAACTAATCACTGAAAGAGATGGCACCCTGACTGATTGAATCAAAAGGTTTGGATGAAAACCTTTGGGTTGAGGCCATGAATGTTGCTGCATACATTCAATACAGGTTTCCACATTCATCTTTGACTGATATTACTCCTTTCGAAGCATACACTGGTCACAAACCTGATGTGTCCAATTTCAATGTTTTTGGCTCAATCGCTTGGGTTAGAATTCCAACTAAAAAGAGAAAATATTTGGATCCGCAAAGTGTTGAATGCATCCTATTGGGATATGCTGAAGAATCAAAGGAATAAAAACTCATGGATATCAGATCCAAAAAGATATTCATTGAGCGAACTGTCATATTTGAAGAACTGCTTCAAAATCTAGAGCTAGTCAAGGAAGAAACTGTTGATTTACCGCCTCGACCAGAAGAAGAATTTGAAGAAGATGATGAAAGTATTGGTTCTGATATTTCTGATATTATATCAAAATTTTATGAATATGATATATCAGGTTGAGAATCTGATCTAGTTGTGCCCCAACACTTGCCAAAGTGGCCCCAAAATACACTCAATTATGATGATCCAAACATTGGAAATCCTGTCGATCCGAGGACTCAAGCAAAATTTCGAAGAGCAGGTATGGATCTTTCATTTTCTGATCCTTTGTTATCTAAGAAATTATTTTTGATGATAGGTTTAGATCCTAAATCATACTATCATTCCCACCGAGACCTAAGATGGAAAACCACCATGGATGAAGAGTACAGTTCTCTTCAAAATAATGCTACATGGGAGCTAGTTTCTCTTCCACCAGGGAGAAAATTAGTCCAATGTAAATGGGTTTAAAGAACAAAGGTTGCTTATGATGGCTCAACCTGCAAATAAAAATCTAGGTTGGTTGCAAAAGGATTCTCCCAAGTCCAAGGAGTGGACTACACCGAGACCTTTGCATCAGTTGCAAAGATGGATTCTATCCACCTAGTTTTGTCAATTTCCGCATCTAAGCACTAGGAAGTGCACCATATGGATATCTGAAAGAAGAAATATATATGAAGCAGCCAGAAGGATATATATTAGATCCAAAGTTAATATGCATATTAAAGAAATCATTGTATGGTTTAAAACAGGCCCCAAGAGCTTGGTATGCAAAGATGGACTCCTTCCTTCTTTCACAAAACTTTGGAAGATTCAAATCAGATCCAAATGTGTACCTACAGAAAAATGAAGGTAATTTGCTGATTATATTTCTTTATGTTGATGACCTTTTGATTACAGTTAGCACTCTTAGTTCAATCGACAAGCTAAAAACTGCCTTAAATCTAACTTTTGACATGAGCGATTTGGGTTTGCTGAAGCAATTCCTTGGGCTATAAATTGCTCAAAAATTTGATGGGATCACCATATCTCAGAAAAAAATATGTTTCATACCTTCTAAACAAATTCAACGTGTCATATTGTAATGCAGCTCCGTTTCCATTCCTCTCAGGAATTAGTCTTGAGGAGGGAGATTCTACACTGCTTGCAGATTCTACATTGTATCGACAGTTGATTGGTTTACTTCTATAATTGACACACTCTAGGACTGATATTTCTTATGCCATGACTGTTGTATCAAGGTATATGCAGCATCCCCGTGAGCTTCATTAGCGGGAAGCCAAAAGAATCTTGCATTATGTGCAAGGAACTAGACATTTTGGCATACACTATGCTGCAGATTATGAGCTAGATTTAGTTGGATTCATTGATTCCGATTGAGGGGGTGATAGCATTGATTGGAAGTCCACTTCCAGATATGTTTTCATGATTGGAACTGGGATTATTTGCTAGTCAAGAAAAAAGTAGGCAGTCATTTCCTTATCTTCAGCAGAGGCAGAGTATCAAAGAGTAGTCAATGTTTGCATTCAGGCAGTTTGGTTGTAGGGTATTATTTCCGAGTTTGACATTGGTAGCACTACTTCGACTTTCATCTTTTGTGAAAATCAAATTGCTATCAAGATTTCGATAGATCCAGTTTAGCGGCAGAGGACCAAGAACATCGAGATCCACATGCACTACATCCGAGAGCTTGTGCATGACAAGACCATTGTACTACAATATTTCCCTACCGATGAGCAAATTGCAGACATCTTCACCAAGAACTTCACTGAGAAGAAGTTATCTTACCTCCGTTCACTGTTGGGGGTGAGTTCCATCATGATGGAGACATATTAGATCCTTTTATGTTTAGTTTGAGGGGAGGATTTCTTCCCACTGGGTTTTCCCCTTTTCCTCACTTAGAGTTTTTTCTAGCATGTTTGGATTATTGTAATGGGGGTGACCTTTGGTCTTAGTAACTAGGGCCCTATTTAGTTATTTTTATTACATCATAGTATAGCTTGAGGGGGGGTGTTAGGATATCTCATCATTAAATTTTATTTTTTGCATGCATGCATTTGCATGCATCCCATTCATTTTGCATGCATCCTAGTCACCAGTTTGATGTGTCCAACACCTTCTCCCCAGTTTTCCAGCACCTGGGAGCTTATTCCCATGCAATTCTAGCCCTCCTGGTTAGTAAGACACCCACCTTTCACCTACCACTTGAGAAAGGTGCACTTCCTCACCTACCACCAGTGACACACTTAGTTAGTTGAGTAATTAGTGGATCTTTCCTTGATTTGAGGCTAGATTGACTCCTTAACTGATTGTACCACTTTGATGGACCTCTAGTGAGACTAGATGACCAATTCTGACTCCAGTAAACTCCTCATGCACCCTCCTTTGATTCCTCCTTCCCTACATTAGCGCCACATGCATCAGTTACACTTATTACAGTTAGTTTGACACCTGGATGAAAGTGACTTGGGTATTGATGACACTCCACTTGTGTTGATGAGGACTCCTAGTGGGAGCCAAGCTATTCCATGCAGTATTTCAAATGACCTCCTTAGGTAATTCAAATTCATTCAGTCATTGTGACTGGACATTGTATTGTATTCTACTTTTGAGTTCAATAGAGCACAATTGCAATTCTCTTGCACAATTTTACACATATTTTCTGTATCATCTCTTTTAATTGATTTCTTGTTCAATTAGATCTGTTGTGTTTCAATTTCACAATTCCGACAATAGAGCTAAAATTGGAAAAATTGTCAAATTTTACTTTATTTTTTTTAAACTACCCGACGTTCGTCGAATACCTGACGCCCATGTTGTTTCATCGAATAATTGACTATATGTCGGATATTAGACAAACAAGGATTGTGTTGCATATCAAACGTACTTGCAAGTGAAATATTAATGGTGTTCGATTAATGGTGTTCGACGTTGTTTCTATACAAACATATTTTATTTTGTTAAGTGCATCACAAATAGGTATAGTGCAAGTTAATTTTTGAAGATACTCTATATGAGTACAATTTTGGTAAAGAAGAATGTCAGTTAACATTCCTCCAAGTGGGAATCTAGGTGTGTAAGTTGCATTGGATGCAAGGGTTGGTGATGGAAAATGTTATTGCCCTTGTATAGTTGCAAGTGATATAATAGGAGGATAATTTTAATAAAAATAGCGAAAAACAATTGTACAAAGCATGGACACTCTGAAGGGGGGAATGAATATTGTCCAATGGTAAGTTATTTATTAAATATCTTTATATTTGGATTTTTTTTTGTAAATCTTTATATGTTAAATGTAGAAGAAAAATAATGTATTCTTTTTTCCTTAGGGATATAATAGGGGATATACATGCATAAAAATAGGAATATTTCTTAGGATTGGTGAAAATTCCCCTCCCCCTTCCTCAAACTTACAAGGATACTAATAGGGCCCCATTCACACTAGTTCATGCACAATATCAATTGATTGTGCCACTTTAGTCATTAATGGCCTCCAATTGTTTGAGATGTCAAGATGTGACTCCACATATCCTCAAAGGTAGTTCATTGAATTCCATACCCTAATGTGGGAACTCCTAGATCACAATTATTTATTACTCCGAAATAACAAATAATTCATGATTAAAATCTAGACCGATATTTCTACTTCCTAATTAATGTGATCATCCTTTTCTAGTAAGTCATGTAGGGGTCTCATGTGCCCCTATTATGAACGACTTTAAAATTAAGGAGCATATGCAGCTCCAAAATGAACCCCCCCAACCTAACCACCTCCTACATGCCCTCAGGTAGATGTACACCACCATCATCAATGTTGATTCCTAATCAAAGAATTTCCCATACAATAACTGCCCCGTCATTAATATGTGCATATTTATTAACACTAGATGGTGAAAAAGAGCATCCACTATACAAAATCATGTGGGATATATTGCACTAGGGAACAATAACTCTATTCTATCTATTGAGACACATCCCTATTTCTTGTTTGCCATATCCTTGTAGTGGTACTCCATTAATTTGGTTAGTGTCATGATTCCTTGTAGAGTATACTTTGGTTTGATTTATTGTCCATAAGAAGGTAATCCATTCAAAAAATACATACCTTACACTGGCAACTATAGATCTTGTGCAGGACCTAAAGGTACCCATTCAAATTCCACATTTAGATGATATTGTCTAGGAGTTGTAGGCTCAATCACATCAATGGAATTTAAAATACCTTAAGTAGACCACATGTGGACATTATTCCATATGAAAATAAATCCCTTTAGGTAGGTTTCTTTAGGGTATCTTGCACCCACTCGCTCTAGTTCCATACTATCTAGCTTGCATATTAGAATCCCCATATTCTTATAACTGTATGGCCCCTAGTTTCAACAAATACATATGTGCATGACTATTCAAACCTTATCCACATAGGATTGTGTGTGTATTATTTCAATAGTTATGAAGTTGCATCATGGACTGAAATATAGTGGTCTTTTCCAGTTGAAAATCCCCCAAAAATTGAAAACTTGATGGATAAAAGTAAATATCAAATAGTGTGTACTAATGTAATGGAGATGAAATATAAAAGGATAGTTGAAACTCTTAGAATAAGAAAACAATTTTTTAGACATTATCATCTTACCCCAAACTTGAATGTGCAAATTAAAAATCCACATTTTGGCCCATACAAGGGCATGCGAGGTGTATTTATCTCACTATTTCTACCATTGGATTCAATTTTTTTAGCATCGCCATGTCGCAGAATTTGTTTTATGTGTGTAGGATAATATAATAGGATCCATTTTTCATTAAATGCAAGTTGGGGGTTCTACTTAGGTATACTCTATACCCTGGAATATAGGTATAGACATTCGTTGTGCAAATGATTTGCTTATATGTTTTCCCACCATTTTTATTTATCATAAGTCCTCCCATTCAGGAAATTTTCCTTACCAATTCAAGTTTCTTTCTTTCACTTACTATATGGAAATATTCCACCTGACATGGCTTTCCTAGGCTTAGTAGACTTTTTATTTTGGCACCAATGTCATCCATCCCCACTATGATATAGGGGTTTAATGGATTAGGGGGAATGGGGTTTAGGTGTTAAGAATTATGGGGATAGGGTATAAGTGGTTAGGGGTTAGGTTTTAAAGGGTTAGAGGTTAAATCAAGAATCCTTTACAATTTCAAACATGCATGGTAGGGAGTGGGAGTCATACCCAATGCTATTCCACCTCATTTCATGCTTGAAATTAAAACAAAATGGTGTTTTTTGCAAAATTGACCAAATCTAGCCCAATTTTGGACAATTTTGTGCATGGGCCCACTTTCCCTCCATGTATGAAATTGCATGAAATTTGAAAAAAATGGGAAAAAGATGGCCAAATTTTGTGTAAGTTAAAGCGTTCTAAGCTATTCTAAGGTGTCATGTTATAGAGGTTTCTAACTATTTAACATTGTATACCAAGAAAGCATACTGCCCCCCAACCAATCAACTAATATGTTATTGGAAGACACCACTTTCATGTGGTTGTCTCCGTTGGTATAAGGGTGCAAACACGAAAAATGGGTAATACATTTGCTTGTTGACAATTAAATTTGTAAATTTCTTTGTTCATTCAAATTCAAGCAATCAAAACTCATATCTACATTCAGAATTTCACTTAGAAGCAAAAATAATTTTTGTATAGAATTATGTTACTGCATACTCATTTTTCTTTTATGGACATGATGTTATAAATTTCATGTGTATTAACTACATGCACCTAAAATTTTTGGAAAGGATAATGAGTGAGTAATACACATGGCCACCTAGTTTTTAGATATAATTATTCATTTTATGGAAAACTATGTGTTAGATTTTGGGATTACTCCAAAAGTGTTCTCACCTTGGTAGATGAGCAATAGGTCTCCTAGCCCCTTTTGATTCTTCGTGGTCATATCAATGTCTTGGTTTGGGTGGATTCTTAGCCTTGGTTAGTGTGTTGACATGGTACCCTTAGGATATTGTTACCTAATCAACATGTTGATAAAATCATTGGGTGCACACAATGGGGGAGTCGATTGCTTGATCAAGGGAGGTACTTACCTAGGAGGAGGAGCATTGTGCACTTAACCCTTAGAGCTTGGGACCTACACACCTTGCACATTGGACACTTGATTTGGTAATGCTTGGGTTGAGGAGGATACTTCATGGAGGTGGGTGATGGAACCAAGGACCTATGTTGAGGAGGATATTTGGACCTTTGTGACCACATTGTCATACAATAGAGTACCATTGCACACATGTAGCACATAGTTAGAGAAGGAGTACCTTGCATGAGGAAACTTGCATATCAAACCATTGTGGAAGAGGTTGTGTTAGACAAACGTCGCCAATTTTTGGTGGGAAATCCATGAATGAAGCAATATGACCACTGCCCGTTTGAAATTGAATCCCCAACATGATCTATATGAGGGGGAACCCCATACCTCTATGCATGCATTAACTAGTCAAGTGGCCCAAGAAACACACTTCTATATCCGTGTTGTGAACAAATTCCAAATCAAATCAAATCGTGTCTTATACTTAAAAATAATTCAAATATAAATAACTCTAAAAGAAATTACACCTTCGAGAGAAAAATAGCTTTTGATAAATTTTTGGGGAAGAAATAACTTTTGATATTAAAACATTACAAGTAAACGTATTTTCATGCTAAATTATATCCGCTTGGTAACTTATATTCATTTTTTATCGAGTGTAGGTACCACCAAATAGGTATCTGTCAGATCTATATTCCTCGAGTGATGATGAATATATACTCAGAGAGGTTGAAAGTGAGACGTATTGTACTAGATCTACTAGTTCTATATCAACTAGATCTGAAAAGGTAAGGAAAATATTTCATAGACGCATGCAATATTTTGTTGCCAACGGAGGGTCATGCAATTATGATGTTGAGAGCATAGGTGACATTGAATTTCCATTGAGGTATAGACATCTAATGCAACAATGGGTACCTAATAAGCTACCTCAAGTGGACACAGATTTCTTCATCAATGGGAGGATGTATCACATTGCTCCTTCGTCCTTACATGGATTGGGGATATTTTCCATGGATGGCATAAAGGTCAGCTATGGAACTGTAACTGAATTGATGGAGTATGTCGTACCATCATAAAAATACAATAACTGGTTGATCTTGGTCCAATATACTTGAAGTATGTGGAGATATGGAGTTGCCACAAATTATATACAACTAGCATAAAACAATAAAACAAAGGGGCGACTATGTATATTGATGGGAGACCAAAAGCGTCCGGAAACATTGTTGGCTTTATAAATAGTACATGACCAGTGATAGCAACTATGAAACTGAATTGTGAATTTGAGGGATGCGAAGAACATCATATATTTGTATGTGCAACAAAAACAATACTTCCAGGTGAAGATTTGTTGATCGATTACAACTTAAATCGAATAGATGTGGCTTCCAAATTCCAAGGTAACCGTGGAAGGTGTTAAGGTTCAATATGATAAGATAGATAACATCATTATTCAATTCAATTTCACAACAATAGCATATACAGGATCACTGAAAGAATTACAAGCACAACATAAACACAAGAGACACAATTTTATCCTGGGAAACCCTCTAGGGGAAGAAAACCCAGCAAACATTCCTCAATATAGATGATCAAAAGTACAAAGACAAAACCCCAAACAAGTGCTCCTTATCCTTGCATTTCTCTCTCTCTCTCTCTCTCTCTCTCTCTCTCTCCATTGTGAATTACACAAGTGAGTGTGTGCGTGAATGAATGAATAAATAAGAGAGCCTAGCTTTCTATTTATACATTCACTTCTACTTTATTTTTACAACATGACATGTCTGCCTCAACTAACTTTACCACTCAACTAATGCTAACTGCATCGACTCCTCTAGGGTACTTAAAAACCCCATTACATTTGACTCTAGGGGATCTATATCCCCGACTTACATGGGAGGATTTACCTCATGACTCTATGATGACTAAATACAATAATAACATCCCGACGGAGGAATAAAACATCTCCGAATATATTAAAATAATAAAATACAATAGAATATTCTTCGAAGTTACAATATTTAAACACTCCCCCTTAACGAGAAGGGTATTCTATTGACAACGGAAACATCAACTGTAGGAGTAAGGAGAGAGAGCATCATCAAAACAATCAAGGTGATACATCTATAAATCATTGGAAGTTTCTTCAACAGCATCAGCAACTCGAACAGTTACTAGAACATCTTCAATATCTTCAAAATATTTAGTACTGGAGCATCATCTTCTACAGCACCGAGTCTTCATCTTTGGTCTTCATATTCTGCAGCACTTGATCGCTTGATCATCTACAACAACGCTTGATCTCTCGATCAGCAACATCATCTTGATCTTTCGATCAACAACATCATCATCTTGATCTTTCGATCAACAATAACATAAATTGCAACACACATGATCTAATTACTGGATGATCAATCCCTTTCACATTAGGACATAAGTTCAAGGATGATGCAATCCTGATCCAATTACGGGATGATTAGTCCCTCTCACTTTAGGACATAAGTCCAGGGATGATACAATCCCACCACATTCTCGAGGACAGAAGTCACTGGATCCGTTCTGGACTGAAGTCCAAGGATGATACAATCCACCCATAATGTCAGTCCTTTTTCATACTGGATGTGAACTAGATCAAGCCTACTATTTTCCACCACACTGCCAGTCCTTTTTCATACTGGATGTGGCCGAGATCAAATCTAGGATTTTTCACCACAGTGCCAGTCCTTTTTCATACTGGATGTCACCTAGATCAAGTCTAGGATTTTCCACCATAGTGCCAGTCCTTTTTCATACTGGATGTGACCTAGATAAAAGCTAGGGTTTAGCACCACAGTGCCAGTCCTTTTTCATACTGGATGTGACCTAGGTCAAATCTAGGGTTTACCACCACAGTGCCAGTCATTTTTCATACTGGATGTGACCTAGATCAAATCTAGAGTTTACCACCACAGTGTCAGTCCTTTTTCATACTAGATGTGATTTAGATCAAATCTAGGGTTTACCACCGTAGTGCTAGTCCTTCTTCATATTGGATGTGACCTATATCAAATCTAGGGTTTACCACCACATTCTCAAAGAAAAGAGTGTACAGATTCCTTTAGGCCATGTGTCCATGGATGATACAATCCCACTACAACATCATCATCATCACATTCTTAGAGACAAGATTCTACAGATCCTTTTAGGCCATTTATCCAGGGATGATACAATCCCACTACAACATCATCATCATCACATTCTCGAAGACAAGGGTCTATGGATGCTTTTAGGACATGTGTCCAGGGATGATACAATCCCACTGCAACATCATCATCATCATCACATTCTCGGAGACAAGGGTCTATGGATCCTTTTAGGACATGTGTCCAGGGATGATACAATCCCACTACAACATCATCATCAACATCAACACTGCTCCCCCTTTCGAGGAAGGTCCTTTTGAACCACACCAAGCTTGTCACAGAAGTAATCAAACTTCACTCGAGACAGAGGCTTAGTCAACACATCAACAAATTTATCATCAATGCTCACATACTGTGTTGATGTATATGTAACTTCAGAATGTATTTCACATATATGTATATTGTATTCCTATAGAGACGTTATTATTCCTCTATACGGAAGTGTTTGTATTCCTATAGAGATGTTATTATTCCTCTATATGTAAGTGTCGTCATTTATATTGTAAGTGTCGTAACTTATACTTGATGGGTTATTAGACCACCTTGTTAGGGTCGGGCCTGTATAAGTCATATGGGTCGTAGGGTTATTAGAACACCCTATTGGGGGTCGGCCATGTGGGTCAAAGGGTTATTAGACCACCCTATTGGGTGTCGGCCCAGTCAGCATTATGTTAAGTGGTTAAGTTGAGGCCGACCTAGTTGAGTAAAGGTCAAGTCAAGTTAGTGTATAAATATAGAGTGTGTCTCTCTCATTTTACACATTCTATTCATTCACACACTTCTCTCATTTTGGAAAGTGGCGCACTTATGAGGAGGAGGCCCTGCTACTAGGAGAAGACTATCTCTTGTATTCTACTTGTATCATTGCTCTATCTATCTCTGAGGAAGTTATTGAGGTTTTTCACCTTTATGGTTTTCCCTAGGTAAACTCTGCGTCTCTAGTGTGCTTGCATTATTGTGTCCATGATTGATATGCTATAGATTTGCTGTACATGTTGTTCTTTCAGTTAAGATCCTAGATCATATTGAAGTAAATTCTGAAAATTTAACATACTAGAGCTTTATAGCTCCCTTTTGTACCATATCCCGTATATAAAAATACTAGATTTCTATGTGCTTTGACTTGTCATGGAACACTGGTTTCTCCGTCATATTTATAAAACTCTGGTTGTCACATAAAATCATTGTGGTATCTAAATCCAGGTCAAATAGACCTGACATCAACTTCTGGAGCCATATGCCTTCACAACTTAGTTGAACAAGCTGCTATATACTCTGCTTCAGCTTGTGCTAAGAGAAACATTGGACTGCTTCCTTCTAAACCATGAGATCATAGCGAATCCCAGACAATAACATCCACCTGAGTTGCTCTTCCTTTCTGAGACACTTCCAGCCCAATTTGCATTTGTATAGCCATACAATCTGTATTCATGATCTCCAACATAGTATAGACCAAAGTCTATCATACCTTTCAGGTACCTCATCACATGCTTTGCAGCTACCGGGTGAACACGTCTAGGCTTAACTAGATACTGAATCAGGGTGTTCACAGCAAAGCATATATTTGTCCTGGTATTCGTCAAATACATCAATGAACCAATCATCTGTCTGTAAACTGTAGAAACCACTGTCCATCATCCCAAATCTCTACTTCACATTTTCCTTGGCTAAGGAAAAATCTCAGCCACATATCTAATCACACGAATCATGCCAAGATTCTTTAACTTTGAGATCTACTCCCTTTGAAGTAGAGTCTTCTACATCTGAGTATTGTCCTCCCTCTGTGACTGAACATCATGAACACTCTACATTGAGTGATATTCTGCATATCTATCCGTGCCATCTCCCATCATATGGGTCTACTGTTATGAGCCTCAAGATCACTCGAACTCTATGGGGAGTTCCTTCTTGCATCCATCTAAGAGAAGCATGTCATCTGTATATAGAAACCATCTTCAACCTTGTATCAAATGTTGAAATCCGCATCACCCATGGTGATCATTGATCTCATCAAATGACTATCGATCCTGGGTACCTATTGAACCTATACAAATCCTTCTTCAATCATGTGATTTTATTTCAAATCTTGGGAATCATACATGGGTGTAATCTATCTCTGGAACTGTGTCTAGCCACGAGCCTTGCTTTGTACTTCTATAGTATGTTTGATTTGTAAGTCTTATTGTTGAACAGTCATCACTTGTTCTTCAGAACAAGTGTTCACCGTCCTTCTTTTGTAGATCATAGCACACAATCTTTCCTACAAATCAAATTCAATTACATGATTATTAACACTTCATAATCATCAAATCATGTTGAGATTTCAATGATAACCTATTATACATACTGATATGATTCACATAGTTATGCAACTATCTTGACCAATACTTTGGCACAACACTTTTCCATATCCTGTATGCATATAGTGGTTAGATATATGCCTTCCATCTCTACCAGAACATACTATCAAGAGCGTGCATAGCTCCTAGCATGTTAGCAAAGAGGTTTCATTCTAGACAAGCAACAATGGAATGTTTGTCCAACTTACCCATCATATGCATATTAGTAGTATATTGTTCAATGCTATATGAATGCTTACACTATCCATGATATATTTCCTGATTCTAGGAATACAAATATGCATACAACTATTACGATTAATATCATTAACTATTTAGAAGTAATTCAAATAATAACTCAAATTCTTATCTTTTATGTTTGTGTGGTTTCCTACCTCTTGATCTCTATTTTCCCTTTTATGGTAGCATCTTGATTATATGTCGTTGAACTTCTATCCATCATGTGCCACTATGCATGCTTAAGTGTGCACTAGTTTCATCATTCTGTCATCCTCAATATATCATACACAATCACACATTCATTAGTATAATCTCAATAAGATTAAAAACATTATAATCCTAAAAAATATTAAACACGTCCGGTCATAATCATTAATCAAACTAAGAAACACAATACGCATAAAGCCTTGATTAGCTAAACTCAAATTTTTTAGGAATAATCATTATCAACCATATGAAAGTATACTTATCTAAGATCCTAACACAAAGTAGAATTCTAACTCGATATAGGAAAGCATACCTAGATTAGCATGCTTGCTATTTATGTCTAACATACCCAAACAATATCTTCTTTGTTCTCTTCAATGATTTAGAGGCCTTGTGCTAGTAACCTGCATATCTCATAAGTTAAGCATAATAGGACCAAATCATGCATACCTCGTAAGTAGAGATTCTATGTGATCAAAGGCTATGGATGAGTCTTTTATTCATGTCATCATGGTCATATATTCTTGATATAGAACTTGATTTGTCTTTATTCATGTACCTTTCATGTTAGCAGACAACATCATCCTCATACAACACCACAAGTGCATTAGTACAATCATAAGTGTCATAATCCTTATTCAATGAATGTCTTCTATCATTCACATGCATTCATACTTTTACTAAGGTGATCAGGAAAATATAAAATTAATCATTATTGTACTAACCTCAATAATATGAATATAAACATATCATAAATTTAATCATCAGATAAATAAAACAGATTTCAAAACATAGCTACATCTTCTCAAGTCATACCTGTCTAGATTGCTTGTAGTCTTCTCTATAAGGGTAAAACCCTAATGTTCCAAGGTAGATCACTTGTGAAAATATTATATATATGCATGGTTCTAGGATGATAGAATACCAATTTCATTTAAACCTCCTTCATTGATTCCCTATGAGTCTCCCAACTTTGCTAGGGTTTCTTCTTACTTGTAGAACTCGAAAAACCCTAATTTTCAATCTCCTTCCTCCTGTGAAATTTGATGGAAGATTAATATATATGATGAAGGGATTCAAAATCCATTTTCAAAGTTTCAAATGTTGCGTCAGGTGTCTCCAACATTGTATCAGGTCCTTCCATACCTAAAAAACTAAAAACCCTAAGTGAAAGCTTCTTCCTCCTCTTATTTGATTTCCTCCATTGAGATATTTCAAATGTGCCTTATTGTTTCTAGTGTATCTCTGAAATTTTGGATCCTCAGGGTTTGAAACTTTATCCTATGATATCTTGACCTGTCATATTTCCAACCCCACATATTTCAGCTTCATTTGATTCTCCATGAGAGAGATATCCTAAGTTTCCCAACATTACCTGTTTATGGGATGAAACAATATATCGAACTTGTATTGTGTGCCACGTGTCACTGTTTCAACTTCGGCCTCTGATACTCATACTTGCGAAACTAAAGTCTGTTCCCTAACTGTCATTTTTTACGGAATTCTATTTGGAGGTTCCTAGCCCGAGATATAACATTTTTACCTAGGTCATCTGTTTATGGGATGAAACAACATAGCGAACGTGTACGGCGTGCCACATGTCACTTTTTCAACTTAGGCCTCTGATACTCGGACCTGTGAAAATAAATTCCATTCCCTAACTGTAATTTTTTATTGAATTCCATTTGGAGCTTCTTATCTCGAGA
The DNA here is from genome assembly GCA_027924585.1 of Larix kaempferi. NCBI lineage: Eukaryota > Viridiplantae > Streptophyta > Pinopsida > Pinales > Pinaceae > Larix > Larix kaempferi. The sequence goes on from BSBM01001261.1 coordinate 3,598,950, forward strand.
TATGACCTTTTTACCTAGGTCACCTTTTTAGGGTTGCATTCTAGAAGAGGCAGAAACCCTAACTTGTATGGATCACATCTCACAAAGTACAACGAATATGAGGCTGAAACTCGGACAAAAGGTACATGAACATTTAATATTCATCCTATACAAGTTTCAGATCCTGAAACTTCGCCAAAATTGATTTATAGCGAAAATTCCAAGATGACTAGTTTTTTTCTATACAAAGCCCTAGCTTTCAAATTGTCGCAAGTGAAACAAGTGTCGTAAATGCCATACATTACCTTTTTTCAGGATAGCTTTGATACCATGTTAAGATTCAATATGATAAGATATATAACATCAGTATTCAATTCAATTTTTCACAACAATAGGATATACATGATCACTAAAAGAATAACAAGCACAACATAAACACAAGAGACACAATTTTATCCTGGCAAACCCTCTAGGGGTAGAAAAACCAACAAAAATTCCTCAATATAGATGATCAAAAGTACAAAGAAAAAACCCCAAAGAAGTGCTCCTTATCCTTGCAGATATCTCTCTCTCTCTCCATTGCAAATTACACAAGTGAGTGTGTGTGTGAATGAATGAATAAATGAGAGAGCCTAGCTCTCTATTACCACTCAACTAATCCTGACTGGGACGAATCCTCTAGGGGACTTGAAAACCCCATTACATTTGACTCTAGGGGATCTATTTCCCCGACTTACATGGGAGGATTTACCTCATGACTCTATGATGACCAAATACAATAATAACATCCCGACAGATGAATAAAACATCTCCGAATAAATTACAATAATAAAATACAATAGAATATTCTTCGAAGTTACAATATTTCAACAGAAGGTCACACGCTATGCCTCATCAGGTAAATGCTAAATATAGTAACTAAACATGACTACAATAACTAATTAAATGTTTCGATTTTTCTATTAACATTCAATTTCCACTATTGACATTTTCCTTTTTCGTGCTTATTATGAATATTTCCATGTGATAACATGCTTATTACAATGTTATGCTTATCTCATTTTTTTTCTGTTACAGTTATTAAATCAAATTTTATTGATTGATTTTTTTTTTAGGGTGGTAGTAGTGGAAATCCACATGCTTCCTCCACGGTCTAGGGTGACCGTGGAAGGACAAAATCTATGCCTCGTTAGGTAAATGTTAAATATAGTAAATAAATATGACTATAATAACAAAATGTTTCAATTTTTTCCGTTAACATTCTATTTTCACTGTTACCATTCTCTTTTTTCATGCTTATTGTGAATATTTCCATATGATAGCATGCTTATTACACTATGGCAGGGGTCTTCTCATCGTCGTGGTGTAGAACATGTATCTTCTCCTTCGAAGGTAAAAGTAAATATTATTGCAATATCTCATTTTTGTCTATGTTACAATTATTGACTCAACTAAATATGACTACAATAACTAGAAACTCCAACCCCTGAAGGTTTCCATGTGACAACATGCTTATTACACTGTGGTAGGGGTCTTCCCATGATCATCATGGAACATAACGCGTGTCCTCTACTTCTGAGGTAAAAATAAATATTATTGCAATATCTCTTTTGTTATTATGTTACAATTATTTTCATAACGTTTATTTATTGATTTATTGTGTCAGCATGGCACCAGCGGAAAGGCACCTCCTGCTTCCATGGTCCAGGGTGACCGTAGAAGGTCGCACTCTATGCCCCATCAGGTAAGTGTTAAATATAATAAATAAATGTTTCAATTTTTTCCGTTAACATTCAATTTCCACTGTTGACATTTCCTTTTTTCATGCTTATTATGAATATTTCCATGTGATAGCATGCTTATTACACTGTTATGCTTATCTCATTTGTGTTTATGTTGCAATTATTGACTCAAATTTTATTGATTGATTTATTGTGTTAGGGTGGCAGCAGTGGAAAGCCACATGTTGCTTCCATGGTCCATAGTGACCGTGGAAGGTCACAAGTTATGCCTTGTTAGGTAAATGTTAAATATAGTAAATAAATATTACTATAATAACTAAATATTTTGATTTTTTTCTGTTAACATTCGATTTTCACTGTTACCATTCGTTTTTTTCGAGCTTATTGTGAATATTTCCATATGATAACATGCTTATTACATTGTGGCAGGGGTCTTCTCATCGCCATGGAGCAAAATATGTATCTTCTCCTTCGGAGGTAAAAGTAAATATTATTGCAATGTCTCATTTTTGTTTATGTTACAATTAACGACTCAACTAAATATAGTAACTAAATATGACTACAATAACTAGAAACTCCAAACCCAGAATATTTCCATGTGATAACATCCTTATTACACTATGGCAGCAGTCTTCCCATGTTCGTCATGGAACAGAACGCGTGTCCTCTACTTTTGAGGTAAAAATAAATATTGTTGCAATATCTCATTTTTTATTATGTTACAATTATTTTCATAATGTTTATTTATTGATTTATTGTGTCAGGGTGGCGCCAGTGGAAAGGCACCTGTTGCTTCCATGGTCCAAGGTGACCGTGGAAGGTCACACTCTGTGCCCCGTCAAGTAAGTGTTAAATATAATAACTAAATGTTTCGATTTTTTTCTGTTAACATTCAATTTCCACTGTTGACATTCAGATTTTTTTGTGCTTATGATGAATTATTGATTTATTTATCATGTCATGGTGAGGACTGTGGAAAGGCACCTACTGCTTGTTAAAATTCAATATGCTAAGACAGAAAATAGCAGCATTACATTCCATTTCACAATAATAGCATATACAGGATCACTGAAGAAACAACAAGCACAGCATAAACACAAGAGACAGAGATTTATCCTGGGAAACCCTCATGGGGTAGAAAACCCAGCAAAGCTTCCTCAATATAGATGACCAGCAATATACAAAGATGAAACCCTAAGACATGATCTCCTCCTCCACAATAGCAGACCTCTCCTCCACAAGTGCGCTATCCTCAAGTGTGTGAGTGTATCAAATGAGGAACACACCTCCTCTATTTATACACTACTCTGATATGTATTTTACACAAGTACATATAGGCTCGTATTTAACCATTAGGTTAAATACCCCATTATAACTGACTGGGCCGACCCCCACATGGTGGGTCTAATAACCCTAGTTACCACACCCAACTCGGAGGAATAAACATCTCCGAATTTATAGTATAATCACATCAGAGGTATGGAACATCTCCGGAATAAATAATATACAAATATAATATTCTTTGAAGTTACAATATTTCAACACTCCCCCTTAACGAGAAGGATATTATAACAGTATCTGCACGAGCAAGGAGTCATCAACATCATACATGATATGTCTATAAATCATTGGAAGCTTTCTCAACATCATCAGTAACTCAAGCAGTTACTGGAACATCTTCAATACTGGAACATCAACATCTTCAGTACTGAGTCTTTATCTTCTGCAGCACTCGAACAACTACAACAACATCAACATATGGATCCTCACGATCATCAGTATCGTCATCTCACGATCATTAGCATCGTCATCACACGATCATCAGCATCGTCATCACACGATCATCAGCATCGTCATCACACGATCATCAGCATCGTCATCTCACGATCATCAGCATCGTCATCACACGATCATCAGTATCGTCATCTCACGATCATCAGCATCGTCATCACACGATCATCAGCATCATCATCACACGATCATCAGCATCGTCATCTCATGATCATTAGCATCGTCATCACACGATCATCAGCATCGTCATCACACGATCATCAGTATCGTAATCACACGATCGTCAGCATCGTCATCAACACAGGTATCCATAACAATACAAGTATCCACATCATTAGTACAAGTATTCATGCCAATACAAGTATACATATCATCAATACAAGTATCCATACTGATACAAGTAATCATGCCATCAATACATGTATCCTACCGATACAAGTAACCACATCATCAATACAAGTATCCATACCGATACAAGTAACCACGTCATCAATACTAGTATCCTACCGATACAAGTAACCACATCATCAATACAAGTATCCTACCGATACAAGTAACCACATCATCAATACAAGTATCCTACTGATACAAGTAACCACATCATCAATACAAGTATCCTACCGATACAAGTAACCACATCATCAATACAAGTATCCTACCGATACAAGTAACCACATCATCAATACAAGTATCCTACCGATACAAGTAACCACATCAAAAATCACTTTGTCGGAGACCATACGTCTACGGATCAATTCAGGGACCGAAGTCCGGGGATGATACAATCCCCACTTCTCGGAGACCATACGTCTACGGATCAATTCAGGGACCGCAGTCCGGGGATGATACAATCCCCACTTCTCGGAGACCTCACGTCTACGGATCAATTCAGGGACCTAAGTCCGGGGATGATATAATCCCCACTTCTCGGAGACCTCACGTCTACGGATCAATTCAGGGACCTAAGTCCGGGGATGATACAATCCCCACTTCTCAGAGACCTCACGTCTACGGATCAATTCAGGGACCTAAGTCCGGGGATGATACAATCCCCACTTCTCGGAGACCTCACGTCTACGGATCAATTCAGGGACCTAAGTCCGGGGATGATACAATCCCCACTTCTCGGAGACCTCACGTCTACGAATCAATTCAGGGACCTAAGTCCGGGGATGATACAATCCCCACTTCTCGGAGACCTCACGTCTACGGATCAATTCAGGGACCTAAGTCCGGGGATGATACAATCCCTACTTCTCGGAGACCTCACGTCTACGGATCAATTCAGGGACCTAAGTCTGGGGATGATACAATCCCCACTTCTCGGAGACCATACGTCTACGGCTCTCTTTAGGACTGAAAGTCCAGGGATGATCCAATCCCCTCAACTGTCCACTAAGGACTTCATTCTCGGAGACCTCACGTCTACGGCTCTCTTTAGGACTGAAAGTCCAGGGATGATCCAATCCCCTCAACTGTCCACTAAGGACGTCATTCTCGGAGACCTCACATCTACGGCTCTCTTTAGGACTGAAAGTCCAGGGATGATCCAATCCCCTCAACTGTCCACTAAGGACTTCATTCTCGGAGACCTCACGTCTACGGCTCTCTTTAGGACTGAAAGTCCAAGGATGATCCAATCCCCTCAACTGTCCACTAAGGACTTCATTCTCGGAGACCTCACGTCTACGGCTCTCTTTAGGACTGAAAGTCCAGGGATGATCCAATCCCCTCAACTGTCCACTAAGGACTTCATTCTCGGAGACCTCACGTCTACGGCTCTCTTTAGGACTGAAATTCCAGGGATGATCCAATCCCCTACCTGTCCACTAAGGACTTCATTTTCGGAGACCATACGTCTACGGATCTATTCAGGGACCGAAGTCCAGGGATGATACAATCCCTACTTGTCCACTAAGGACTTCATTTTCGGAGACCATACGTCTACGGCTCACTTTAGAACATGTGTTCAAGGATGATACAATCCCCACATGTATTCTCATCAATACAAGTACAAGTATCCTCAACCATACACGTACATTAATCAATACATGTGTCATCAAAAGTATGTATTCTTACCAATACATCTTATCATCAAAAGCATGTATTCTCACCAATACATATAACATCAAAAGCATGTATAAGTAAAACTAAGTATTCTAAGTATACGAGTCCTAAATCTAAATATTTCTAAGTATCTAGGTGTAGAGAACAGGTTACCTCATCATCGACCTTGTTGTTTGATGAGACAATCTCATCATCAGTGACTATACTACTCCCCCTTTCGAGGAGGGTCCTTTTGAGCTACACCAAGCTTGTCTCGAAAGTATTCAAATTTCACTCGAGACAGAGGCTTGGTTAGTATGTTGGTAACTTCTTCACTCGAGGTAGAGGTTTGGTTAGTACATCGGTAACCTATTACGAATTCAAACTTTATAGTTCCTTTCTGTGTCATATCTTGTTAGATCCCTATGATCTTTGACTTATCATGGAACACTGGATTCTATGTCATCTTGATACAACTCTATTTGTCACATAGGATCACGGTTGGTTCTATCTCTAAGTCAAACAATCCTGAAGCCAAACTTCTTCACAACTAGCAGAGCAAACAGCCATATATTCTTCTTGTGCTGAGAGCCACACTAGACTGCTTCCAGCTAAACCACGAGATCATGGCTAATCCTAGACAATAACATCCTCTTGATGTGTTCTTCTTGTCTGATACACTTTCTTCCCAATCAGCATCTGAGTAGCCATCTGAAGTCATGATCTCCAAGATAGCACATATCAAAGTCTATCGTATCCTTTAGGTGCCTCATCACATGCTTTGCAACTATCAGGTGAAAACATCTAGTTTCCACTAGATACTGACTCAAGGTATTCACAACAAAGCATATATCTAATCTAGTATATGTTAGATACATCAATGACCCAATAATTTGACTGTACAGAGTTATATCCACTAACTCTGATGAGTTATCCCCTAACAGCTTCAAGTTGGAATCCATAAGAGTGGCCATTCCAACACCTCAAGTCATATTTCTCATCATACTTTCCCTGGTTGAGAAATATTCCTTCTGAGCCTTGCCATACTTCCAGACCTAGGAAGTAAAGCGTCAATTTGAGATCTTTCATTTTCATTTCTGCATTGAATGACCTTCTGCATATCTATCTGTGCCATCTCTCGTTAGATGGGTCTACTAATATGAGCCTTAATATCATTCGAACTCTGTGGTGAGTTCCTTCTTGCATCCATGTCATTTGTGTATAGAAATCATATTCAACCTTGTAGCAAAGGTTGAGATCCACATCACCCATGGTGATCATTAAGCTTATCAATTTATTATCGATCCTAGGTACCTATACAGAACCTGATTCACACTTCTTCTTTAATTACACCATACTTGGAGCAAACATCTTGTCGTGATTCTCTTCCCCTTTCTAAGAGAATTTTCTAGCCATGAGCCTTCTATATTTTGTTTGATTTGTAAATCTTCTTGTTTGAACATCCACCACTTGTATGGTGTCCATCATTCTTCATGACCTTTCCTACAAATCAAAATTAAGTACATGATTAGTAATACTTCATAATCATCAAATCATATTGACATGATAACCTATTATGCATACAGATATCATTTACATAGTGATGCAACTATTTTGACCAATAATTTGGCACAACACTTTCCCATATCCTGTATGCATACAGTGGCTATCTAGATGCCTTCCATCTCTACCAGAACATACTATCGAGAGTGTGCACAACTCTCAGCATGTCAGAAAAGAGGTTTCATTCTAGACAAGCAACAATGGAATGTTTGTCCAACTTACCAATCATATGCATATTAGTAGTATATTGTTCAATGTTCTATGAATATTTACACTCAGCATGATATATTATAGGAATACAAATATGCATACAACCTATTACAGGCAATATCATTACTATTTCAAATAACAACTCAAATACTTATCTTTTATGTTTGTGTGGCTGCCTCCCGCTTGATCTTCTGTATGTCTTTTGAACTTCTATTCATTCTGTACCACTGTGCATGCTCAAGAGTCATCCTCATGATCTCATACACAAACATACACTCATTAGTATATTCTAAAAACATAATCTTGAAAATGTATAGTCATGATTAATAAACATTAGTATTCAAGATTTCAGGGAAGTCTTCTTTTACTCATGCATATCATCAATCAAGATAAAAGATATAATATGCATAATCCCTTGATTACTAACTTTATGAATAAGCATAACCAATCATTCCAAGTATACTTATATAAGGGATCCTAACACAAGGTAAGATTCATGGGAAACATACCTGGATTAGTATACCTACTTGGTTATGTACAACATACCTAAACAATCTTTTCAATGATTTAGAGATCCTGAGCTAGAACCTGCATGTCTCATAGGTTAAGCATAATATAACAAAGTCATACATACCTCGTAAGTAGAACAAAGATTATGGATGAGTCTTTGTCTTCATGTTTTCATGGTCATGGAGCCTGATTTGTCTTTTTGTGATGTACCTGTATCTTGTTAGTAGACAACATCAACCTCACACAACATCATAATGCATTAGTACAATCATAAGTGTCAACACCCTAACCAATGAATATCTTCTATCATGCATTCATAATTTTGTTAAGGTGATACAACAAATCTAAAATCAAGATTGTACTAACCGTAATAACATGAAGACAAACATACCATAAACTTAATCATGAACAAATCTCAAAACATACCTCGATGAGTCATACCTGTCGAGATCACTTGTAATCTCCTTATGTAAAGCCTTAGCCTCATCTCCCTCTGAAACAGTAACTCCTTCACTTATGCAGGTGACCAATCCATCTTCTTCTAGGATTAACCCTATCCACTTGATTTGCAAGAACTGGACCTGGAGCTGGATATGGGTTTGTCAGAGAAACCCCAAAAAATTCAAACTTTGAATTTCAAACTTCCGAAAGGATAGAAATATGCGCCTTGATGAGCTAATCAAACTGATATATTCAGAATTTGAAAACTACAAAGTTTCACTTCTCAATTTTGCCTTTGAAACTTCCGGATTCACTGGACGTGACCCTGAACTGGGGTTTGGTGAATCCCACTCTTCTGCCGAATCAAAATGTTTGATCCAAAGCTCTAAGCTTCTATTTTTCTGAGGAGCTTCCAGCCATGGTCACAGATTTCAAAAATTCCCATTTTTACAGAAGCCCTAATTTTCCACTTTTCTAATCAAAGTCCCGAACTAGGGTTTGATCAAGCCCAGCCTTCTGCCCAACCAAAAAATCTTATCTTGGTCTCTAAATTTCTATTTTGATGAGTAGCATTCAGCCGTGGTCTCCGTTTACAAAAATTTCAACTTTCTTCAAAGCCCTAAATTCCGGAAGCCATGAATGAAGGTACTCAAAAATAATTATGTTTTGACAGAAATATGTACCTGATTGTTTCTGGTGTAACTCCAAACTTTTCAATCCACAAGGTCTAAAATTTTTTTCTGAGATAGCCTGACCTGTTATCTTTCCATCCTGACAGGTCTGACCTCAATTGGATTCTCTGAGAGAGAGCTATGTCAAATGTCGCAACGTGACCTGTTTTGGGATAAAACAGAAGAGAGAACTTGTATGGCGTGCCACGTGTCACTTTTTGAACTTCGGCCTCTGAAAAACGTTTCTGAGGTATCTCGGCCTGTTATATTTCCATCCTGACAGGTCTGACCTCAATTGGACTCTCTGAGAGAGAGTTATGCCAAGTGTCGCAACATGACCTGTTTATGGGATAATACAGGAGGGCGAACTTGTACAGAGTTCCACGTGTCACTGGTTCAACTTCGGCCTCTGAAAACGTTTTCTGATATAGTACAGACTGTTTACTACCTTTCACTTTTTACGAAATTTCATTTGGAGCTTCCTAGCCAAAGATATGACCTTTTTCCCAAGGTCACCTGATTTTGACTCAGATCTGGAAGAGGCAGAAACCCTATATTGTACAGATCATAAATCACAAAGTACAACGAATTAGAGGTTTTCCTTTGGACACAAGGTACCTTAAGATTTAATCTTCATCCTATAACAATTTCAGATCCGAAAACTTCGCCAAAACAGAGTTATAGCGAAAGTGCTACGATGACTAGTTTTTGCTATGTAAAACCCTAACCTTCAAATTGTCGTAAGTAAAGCAAGTGTCTTTAGTGCCATACCTTGTCTTCCTTCAGGTTAGCTCTGATACCATGTTAAAATTCAATATGCTAAGACAGAAAATAGCAGCATTACATTCCATTTCACAATAATAGCATATACAGGATCACTGAAGAAACAACAAGCACAGCATAAACACAAGAGACAGAGATTTATCCTGGGAAACCCTCATGGGGTAGAAAACCCAGCAAAGCTTCCTCAATATAGATGACCAGCAATATACAAAGATGAAACCCTGAGACATGATCTCCTCCTCCACAATAGCAGACCTCTCCTCCACAAGTGCGCTATCCTCAAGTGTGTGAGTGTATCAAATGAGGAACACACCTCCTCTATTTATACACTACTCTGATATGTATTTTACACAAGTACATGTAGGCTCGTATTTAACCATTAGGTTAAATACCCCATTATAACTGACTGGGCTGACCCCCACATGGTGGGTCTAATAACCCTAGTTACCACACCCAACTCGGAGGAATAAACATCTCCGAATTTATAGTATAATCACATCGGAGGTATGGAACATCTCCGGAATAAATAATATACAAATATAATATTCTTTGAAGTTACAATATTTCAACACTGCTTCCATGGTCTAGGGTGACCATTGATAGTCCTCCACTAGAAGTAGATCAGTACAGGGTGACTGTGGGAAGTCACTGGCCGCAACACCGCATCAAGTAAGTGTTAATTCTTAATAGTAACTAAATTTCATTACAATAACAATGTTTGAATGATGTTAAAATTATTTTGCTTAATTTTATTATTTGATGAATTTAGTCCAGTGCACTTGATCTGGGTGATGAGGTGCTTGAGGATGAAATTTACTATTCCATAGACCCAATGGAAACTATAAGGAAGGACCTAAAAAAGGAAAACATTGAAATGATTGCCTTGGCTCACATAAGGCCCATGACACATGAGAACAGAGCAAGGATTGAAGAGCTAAAAGAAGAAATACAATCTTATGGGGTAAGTGGCATCTTCACATATTTTTTTAAGCTATGACATGATTTAATATCTGATATTATGTTTTATATTTTTCCAAGTGATATGATAAAGTAATGTTTTTCGTTTGTAGGAGTTTTTACAACCCATGACTAGAGAAACTACCGAGACAGGTATAGGTAGTAGTGATGCTCCAATGCAGCAAAAACATCGGCAAAGCAATGTACCGATGAGGTTTTTGACACTCCTGCGGTTGGCTTCAAATCTATTGATGAGGGAACTAATTTTGATCGGCATGATATGCCGGATCATGATGAGATGGAGCCTAGGAATCCACATGACTCTAGAGATGAACATACTGTAGATGACCAGGAAACTTTTCCTAGAGAAGCACGAGTTAAAAGCACCGGATCACTAGATCTCACCTTTATGGTGGATGACGCTTGTTTTCCGATAAAGATTCAAAAGATTGCAGGTATTTATTAATTAATTTATTCATTTTAATCATGAAATTGAAATGGGCATACGTTGAAATTATTATAAATTAATGGATTACATGTTTTTGCAGGAAACAATGCTTTCTACAAGAATTTGAATGACAAATCATTGGAGCTTTTTGGCCCCACCATTCGCACACGGTGGAATAGCTAAGATAGAGAAAAGAGATTAGAATTGATAGAACACATGGTAAACTTGTTCGGCAATACATGCAACAAGAAAGTGGTTGCAAAGTTAGCCGACGACAATTTAAAATATACCAAGGCCCAATACAGGGATAAATTGCAACTTGACCTCAAGCATGAGCTCCCTCCCATGGTTCCATAGAAAGAGTGGAAGGCACTCATAGAGGATGCAAAGGAGAACTTTCTAAAAATACAAGGAAAACAACCATGGCCCGGTAAAGCAAGGTACACAACATATCATCTTTTTAGTGAAATAAGCTGAATTATTTTTTTCTTTTTTGTTTTAAGTAAGAATTCTGATATCTAACGTTTTTCAAATTTTTCATATATGGGCTACCTGACAGCTCCAAAGCAACCAAAGCTAGAACAGAAAAGCATGGGCATCATAGACTGGGCCAGGGTGGCTATAGAAAACTAAGAGCGTGAATTGTAAGAATTAAATGATTAACTGTGGGGAATATTTATTTAATAGTAGTGAACAAATATCTGTTTTTGATACTATAAATTTTAAATGTGTTATGCATTGCAAGGAAATACATTCCAAGCTACTTCCATTGAGGAAGACCTAAAGCTTGGTTTCAAGTATGGTTTTCAAAGTGTGATTGAATATCAAAAAATCTTGGGGCAGACTCCAATCTCCCCAATGACGCAAATGCAGGCAAATAAAATGAATAAGGCCATCATTGCAGTATACTATTAAAGTCTATTCAGTTTTGGTTATATCACTTGTAACTAAATATTTATGTTTGTTTTTAAGCAACAATGCAGCCACAACAGTGAATCTAGTGGTACTCAACACATACCAGTTGATGTTGGGGTGTGCATGTCCCATGACAGTGGGGAGCAGAGTAGCCATTCTGGTATGTATGCTTTGGAAATAGAAATATCTACTTTGATTATAGATATATTTTTCATGACATATACTTAGAAATTTTCTTCTTTCAATGGAAGACCATGTAGCTCAGGAGGGTGAACTGCAAGAGGAACCAAGTGGACAAACAATTAAAACCCCAGCCGTCACAGCTACACAGAAAGTAAAGAGCAATATTGTAATGTTAATTTCAAAATAATGAAATATTTATTTCAATAAATATTTCAACATATCAATATGATCATTTCCGTTGTTGCAGTTCAAACCCCTTCAGAACAACCTCCGCGCCCTGCTCAGCGATGTACAAAAAGTATGATACATGAGGGCATGGAAACATAAACTATAGTAGGAGATGGCGTAGTAAATACTGTGCCAAATGATGATTGTGATACCCTACTCGTCAGTTATTACAATGTAAAAAAACAGAAATTAATGAAAAAGTAGATGTATAAATTCATGACTTGTATTTTGATGTATATCGATGTTGTTAGTCTGAAACATTGTTTATATGAATTGCCTAATTATGCTTCAATGTTTATATGTTTATATTTTTTTATGACTAGCCTAGTTATGCATGAATGTTTATATGTTTTCTATGTAAACAAAATCATTTATTGGGTATGGGGAGTTGATAGATATGTGAGGGGGGGGAGGGGCCATATGAGCTTCCACCTTCATGTGGTTGGCCCCATTTAGTAGAGAATATTAATCTATTCTCGAAATAGAGAGGATCTCAATAAGGTATAAATAGTCTTTTATTCCTGTCTTAAAAATTGTTGTAAATTTTTAAATGCATGTCTATTTCTTAAAATATTGTTAATAAATTTAACATTTCATGGTTCATTGAATTCTACGGGACTTTGTAGTAGGATTTAAAGGCCTGTTTATTTGCTTATATATTATTTACTCATATAAAAATTCTATCTTTGATGATTTATGCGGGTCTTGGTGATGGAAATGCATATCGTGGACAACTCTTATTAATTTGTATGGGCGAATGGATCTGGCGAATTGACAAGCCTTTTAAAGTGGGTTTTGACATGGTTTTTTCCTTCCGCTTTCTGCAAGTCCTACACTTATTTTAGTGTTTAGAAGATCCGTCTTGAAATGCATCAAATATGCCATTATTTTATGTTTGGGGATCATAATCAGCATTTGAATTTTGGTTTCTTTTTTTTAATTAATGCTTACTATTGAAGGATAATAGGAATCCATTATGTTGAAATACCACTCATAGGTCACGACCATAGTCATCACACACTAATACAAAAGTCTTAGTGAACTCTGACATAGTGAAAATAGGAATATTACACAAAAGTGAATGAGATCCCCACTCAAAAATTATACATATAAGCCTAAAGAAGATCAAATGAAGAATTTTGTCCACTCATGGAATTATGTTACAATGCTTCAAAACCTGCATGAGTGGGATCGATAAGAAGTCAACAATCATATCCACCTAAAAAATTCTTGGAAGTTGTTTCAAACTCAATAATTTGGCCCCACGACCTTGTTCAAATAGGACACATGAAACACTTGGATACTCTTGGAGTGATTTTTAATATCCATTCAATACGAAACTTGTCCAATGCATTATCTTATAGGGTTTTTGCACTTACTTTTGGGAGCCCATGTCTTTGAGAGAGGTCTTCATATAGGATTGTAGAGCAAGGAACCCATGGACCCCTTCTTAAAATGAATTCTAGGTACTCAAGAATGTATTATATGCCACCACATTTTATTGCAACTATTGTTTCTTCATTTTTTCAAAATAGAGGAAGGAACAAAAATATTGACCATAATGAAAAAAATCAACAAAACCTTGGAGAATAGTATTTCAATCTTGCTTAGAAGCCCTTAGCTAGTCCCTTTTATTTTCCATTTAAAAAATAAATAAAGTTATGCATGTCAACACTTGAGTTAACGCAACATTTGGATTCTGAGGGCACTTCCAAATCCAAACCCTTAGCTACAATATATAATGTTTTTGAAAATCATTTCTTTGTTGACTTTATAATTAGATCAATCAAAGGAGATATACTAGATCAATCTCTTTTTTCATTCTCTTCTTTTGCACTTGAAAATTCTAAAAACCATGATAAACTCACCATCAATTTCATTTAATCATATTTGTTCTCAGAAAAGATGATAATCTATTGTCCAATGCCATAATTTACTAATATAATGTCACCTAGCTTGGACATTTAGGTTATACTCATAAGACATCAGTTTCCACACACAATCTGCAATTTGGAATGGGTCTCTCAACTAGCAAACCATTTCCCATGGTTACAAGTTCACAAGTGTCAATATGAGATACCACACACACTGCTTTTCATCAATGCTTGAAGCATTGTTGTTATCACTTTGCAGACCCTCCTCACAAATTTTGGCATCTTCTGAAGGTCAATATCATACTTATTCTTTGCAACAGTCATTGGGCTTTTCTATGCTTATTTTATCCTTAACTGAATAAAAGGATGACAATCTAAACGAAATATTCACAATTTGTTCATGGGGTGTTCTCTTATCTGCAAGATTTATTGAATGGTCCATAGACAATTGTTTGGGATAAGATGTACCTAGTGCAAATGAGGGTTGTCAAGATAGTATAATGAATTCATTACCAAATCTAGAGGATAAAGTTGCAACATAAAGTAGACCTTCTTAGTTCTATGGATGCTATTATATCACACAAACAAACATACTATTGGTTCCATTTAGAAAGAAAAAAAAAAGTGGTTAAAGAAAAAAATGGCAAAATAGGACCAACATTAGGTTATATAATAAGTCAAATATGCTCCATGAGGGTTTCCTCATGAAACCTAGTGCATTACAAAGAGAGCACTCCAAATAAGACATACAAATGAATGTGTGATGTGGTGTGTTGTGTGGGAAGAACCTCTCCTTCATCTATTTATATGAGTGGTGTTATCCCCCCATTTGCATAGTGTATGCACTAAGGTTTTCATAGATCAATATGAGGATTTTGAGCTGATCTGTGACTATTCTGTAGATTTCTATGTGATCTATGACATATTTCATACCTTAAAGAGATATTTTGAGTAGTCTCACGGGTGTAAACAACCCTAGAATAAAGTCTGTAATATTTTTAAAGGAAGTCGAAGTATCAAAAACTGAAATCTAGGCAGTTTTGAAGTGACTCTGGGCATGGATAGTGGCAGCAAGCAACATCTTTCACAAATATGGGCACATAAACAGTGATAAAGAGGGTTATTTTTCAGTTCTGGGAACAACTAGGGATTTTCCAAACATTTCTCAACCCCAAATTAGGCTTGAAATGGAATTCTTGATAGCCACAAACCATCAAGTAGCAACCTTTTCTCAATTCTGGGTGCATAAGAAGCAATTATGGCTTGAATTTGACAGCTGAAAATGGCATTTTTAACCCTATAAGACAATAATCCTATGATTATGGGCATAGTACCAACCCTAATCCATGAAATTCATGCGTAATTTTTCAGGTTATGAGCATAAATAACCTTCAAACATCAAACTTATTTGGATGTAGAAAATGTTCACAGTTTTATTTTATTTTTTAAAACTTCCAAGTATCTTCGATGTATCGATGAAATTTCGTTGAAGGTATAGAAAAACCGTGGAAAGGCACTTTCCTTTTTTTGGTTTGTTCGACAAAATTTCATTGATAGTTGCGCCATAACATCGTCGCAGGTATAGCAAAACCATTGCATGCTCTGCCTTTTTTTTGGTATGTTCGACGAACAACCATCGATATAGAGACAATTTTCCGTGGAAGCAAATTTCCGTGCAACACTTTTTCAACATAGTTTCATCGTTATAGGGATGCATTTTCGTCGATAGATGTAGAAAATGTTCACGTTTTTTTTTCTTTTTAAACTTCCAAGTATTGTCGATATATAGACGAAATTTCGTCGAAAGGTATAGAAAAACCGTGGAAAGGCACCTATTTTCTTTTAGTCTGTTCGACGATCATTCGTTGATAGTTGCGCCAGAACATCGTCGAAGGTATAGCAAAACTGTCGCAGCCTTAGCCTTTTTTCAGTCTGTTCGACGAACAATTGTCGATATATCGACAGTTTTTCGTGGAAGCAAATTTTCGTGAAACGCTTTTTCGACATATTATCGTCATTATAGGGACTCACTTTTGTCGCTAGAGAGACGATTTGTAGAAAATGAATAAAAAAATCATTTTCAAGATCACCTTATAGATGACACGTGGCGACCAATTTTTGTCTCTATTGCGACGACTTTCCAAGTTTGTCGTTATATCCACGAAATAGGTTCCACGCAAAATCGCACCCATGATCGTCATAATTGAGACAAAAAAACGTGGCAATATCAACTCAAAACCGTGGAAAATTTCCTCAAATGTGCTAGTGTAGTTTTACAACCTTGTAGCTCTTATAAGAAAAACAACCTCAAACTACGTCGAGTACCTCCATTGAAGAGAGTTTAAAATGTAATTTAAAGTGGTGACAAGAAGGAAATAATAACACCATCCAAAGTCCAGACAAGAAGGAAACTCAAAAACACTTCAACAATATGGAGACTCAACATCATTCCCTTGAAAACCTCAAAACATGAAAGAATGGCATGAAATTTAGAGGAAAAATACTCAAGGAAAATTAATACCCAGAAATAGTTGGATTCTTTTAGATTTTGAAGCATAATTTCTTTCATAGCCTTATCACAGAGACAAAAATAACATATGAAATGACTTAAAAATTTTCATTTACAATATTCACTACAACAAAAACTGGAATTTGCTCCAGATTTAACATCATATTTTAGTGTAATTTTTTCCTATTTGTGGTGAACAATCTAATGCTAAACCTGGCACTATTGTATGATTTGTAAAGCGCCATTTTTTGTGTTTTTTTTGGGTCCTTTTTACGTCCATTTTTGCATCCAATTTTGCAACCAATTTTTTGCTTCTTTCTTTGCACCCTTCTTTGCACTCAATTTTGCATCTAGAATTGCATTATTTTTTGCATCCTTTTTATGTCCTTGTTTGCACCCAATTTTGCATCCAATGTTATGTCTGGTTTTGCACCTAGTTTTACGTCAAGTTTTACACCCCATTTTACGCCCAGTTATGTTCTAGTTTTGTGTCTAACATTATGTCCATATTCACATCCAATTTGGGCCTAGTATTGCATCTAGTTTTTTGCATATTTTTGCATGCAATTTTATGTCTAGTGTTGTGTCCCATCTTGCATCCAATTTTGCATCTAGGCTTGCACCCAGTGTTGCATCCCATTTTACGTCTTTTTTTGCATCCTGATTTGCACTCGGTGTTGTGTCTAGTTTTGAGCCCAATGTTGTGCCTCATTTTTTTCCCAGTGTTGCATCTAGTTTTGTGCACAATTTAATGCCCAATTTTATGTCCAATTAGGAGTCAAGTTTTGTGTCTACTGTTGCGTCCAATTATAGGCCTAGTGTCTAATGTTGTGCCTCATTCTTTTCCCAGTGTTGCATCCAGTTTTGTGCACAATTTAATGCCCAATTTTATGGCGAATTAGGAGTCAAGTTTTGTGTCTACTATTGTGTCCAATTATAGGCCTTGTATTACATCTAGTTTGGCACCCAAATCTGTGCCTAGTGTTGAGACCCTTTTTGCATCCACTTTTGTGCTTGGTATGACATCCACTTTTGCATCATGTTTTGCTTCCAATTTTACATCTAACCTTGCATCCATTTTTGTGTCCCATTTCCCATCCATTTTGCGTTTTGTTTTGCGTCCCATTTTGCATTCAATGTTAATTAAGAATATTAATTTCAATTATTAATAGTGAAAAATAACATTTTTTATTGATTTTGCACCCATTTGATTAATTTCAATTAAATATTGAAATGTATCAAAATTTTCAAATATCATTAAGAATTCTAATTTGTAGCATCACATTTGTGAAGAAGTTTAAGGGAAATTTACAATATCCATACAAAATTAGTAATATCATCATACAAAGTAATTATCCATAAAAATAACATTGACAATTTCCAATATATATAAAGTAACAAGACAATAGTGATAATATCATCACCATGTTTAATCAAATCAACCAAAATTAAAATGTATGATCAACAGATCAAAACCTTTCTTGGATATCGTTATAGTAAAGTATAAACACGTCAAATATATATGTGATTTAAATACCAATCTAACAATAAATACGTTGTATGATCTCCATATATAAATATAAAATGATAAATGATAAATATATCATAGTTATATGTCAGCAACAATATATGTAAATATAATCCAAAATGTAGCATGCTCATGCATAACATCAATAGTTGGATAGCACCATTAACATCATCATCAAAATCATGTTTATGATCCTCATCGTGATCAACAAACTCACAATATTGCTCAACCTCATCACCATCTTCTTCTCCTATATCTAAAGCAATCTTAGCATAGTTTGGATCATCATGTATGGGGTCATCAATTGTTGTGATCTGAAAATAAAATAAAATAAATAAAATAAAATAAATAAAATAAAATAAAATAAAATAAATAAATAACTAAAAATAATAATAATAAAAAAATAATAAAATAAAAAAATAAAAAAATAAAATAAAAAAAATCTTAGATGTTAGTATTAATTTCATACCAAAATGCAGATTTATATTATATTTATAATATTAACTAATACCAAAGTAAAAAAAACTATAATACAATTGCAGTTAATATTTGTGTGTACACTAATATGACTGCAAAAGAAAATGCAAAAAATAGAACTAAATGACAATTTTATTAAAAGATATAAAAGAATTAACTTGTTTAAGAAGTCTAAAATACCAATAACAATATTGATATTCTCCTTACTTTTATGATATTAAGATGTATATTAAAGTGATAGATTTGTCCTAGCTGTCAAACATTACTTCCCACTTCGACCATCAAACTTTCCTACAGTACGCAAATCATGGAGAGAGTCTGAAGTAATTGAATTTTGATACTTTTTTTGGTAAAAAATTAGGAAATCCAATAAGATAACTTAATATGCTCTTTCTTTTTTCATGAAATTATTAGTTGGTTCTTATTACCTAAATCCTACACTTACCAAATCCCACTGAAAGCTTTAACAACAGAATAGTCTAAAACTAATCACTCCAAGGGATATTAACCATCAATCCAAAAAGTTAGTTATTCCTATTTTCACCACTTGAAGAAATGGATAATAAAAAATGACAATATTTTCAATTGTAAAGAAAATGATGCTTAAAAAGGACCAACAACTTTAACAATGGGGAGACCAAGATTTAGAGAATTTTAGGTAACACATGTCATTAGTTATAATAATTTAATAATTCGTAACTTTAAAGGAGGGATTTGTCACTATATAGGAGCAAGGAAAAAATACAATGATGAAAAAATCATGATTACACCCACAAGGAAACGATAGAGACAAAGGAATAAGGATTGGACGAGGAAGATCATTTTCAGAATGAAATGCATCACTAAAGATAAGTGTTGTATATTTATAATTATTATTGATAGTCGAAGCATTAATAAGATGGTATCAATTTGCATTCCACATGCCTTAGAATTCCCACAACATCAATTTGATTCAATGAAATTCATTCTATAAATTGGAAATGAAAGATACACTATTAAATGAATGCCATGATATCAACTGCTCTCCATAATGAAAGAACTTGCAACACAACATATCTATAAATGCATTAATTTAAACACAAATTTCACACAAAGTATGTTATGGAAAAATACATAGCAAAGAAATTCAATAATAGTCAATGCAAAGTTTAATGAGTGAAGAGTTAATGTTCTTAGCCCTCATCACATTCACAGAGCCTATGTATAGATCTCTATAACCCAGAACAACAACACTAAAAAATATCAAATCAACAAAGAGACAAAGACCCTTTGTTCATTCACAAGCTTTATATTTATGCTTATGATCCTTGGAAATTGGCCTTCTAACTACCCTAACTATCCAAATTCCAAATACAACCTTACATATTTCAAGATTTTACAATAAATCACTAAGGACAAGAAAATTTCATTTTGAATTTGCATTGATTTCTCCACAACATGCATGTTAAATTAGTATAGGTGTCCTTTGAAAAAGTGAGACTTGATGTTTATATATTTCCACCTTATTGACAAAACCCATATCTTAGAACTTCTGTATTTTCATTTTAAACCTTAAAACTTGTCATTCAGACAAAAAAAAAAAAAAATATTCTAAATTTTCCTTTATCTTAAAAAATGTCAAAATGAATTCTAATGAATGCTAATAATACCATATGAAGTCCTTATAATGGGTGATGCAACAAGGCTCTAACATCTCAAATGTCAGGTGAAATTAAAGGCAATTGAACTACCACATGTAGAATGAATAAGGATTCCAAAGCATAAATTGCATTGCTCTTGTCCTATGTGATAATGCATGCCACATTCCTAAGAATGCCAACAAAATCAACTTGATTCAATTAAATTTACACCATGCATTAGAAAATGCATGCCACAATTTCAAATGCACTCCACACTATCAAATGCATGTCACAATGAAAGCACTCACAACATATAGCAAATTTGTCAATTTAAATAGAAATTTCATACGCAGTTTTCTATAACAACAATATATAAAAAAAAAGCATTCATCAATAATTCCTACAAACATTATTTAGTCAATGGCTAATTCTCTCAGGCCTTGTTACATTCATAGAGATTATGCACATATCTCTAAAACCCACAATTACCAACACTTAAAAACACAAATCAATAGAGATCCTAAGGCCCTTTGTTAAGTCACAAACTTCTTATTTATGCTTTTGTTCCCTGGAAGTTGGCCTTCCAACTACCCTAACTATCCAAAAACCAAATACAACCCTTCATATTCCAAGGGTTTATAAATTTTCACTAAGGACAAAAAAATTGCATTTCATATATGCATTAATTTCTCAAAAAATGCATGTCAAAATTTGTACAAGTGTCCATTTGAGAAAGCGACACTTACTATATATGTTAATTTCTAGTAGTTTCTAGGAGGAATATAAGAGTAGTACCAAGTCCTAATAAAATTTGAAACTAGTGGGATGATAAGGATAGGTAAGATCAACATGTATTGTCCATACATCAAAATAAGAAAATAGATGTACAATAATAATCATGATATGAAAAAAGATTTCTTGGAACCCATAGCATTGATCATTGTAATTCAAGATAACATAAGCAATATCAAATATATAAAAAATGAAAATATTTTTTTTTAACAAAAACAAAAGTAATTGTGAGCTACCATGGAAGCAAATGAACCATCTACATCAATGCAAATAAATTCACAAAACATAAATACAAATAGAAATGGAAGAGCAATGGTTCTTGTGACCTCCTCTTGAGAGGAACCTACCCAAGAAATTTTGGATCCCTATAGGACACTATTAGAAGAAAACTGAAATCAATTTTTTATTCCTCGAACTCCAAAAGTTACATATATCATACTAATGAAGAACTATCTTCTTGAACAATATGAACTAGTCCATTGTAGGAGAATTAAAATCAAAATAGAAAAAAATGGGAACACATCTCTTCCATTCTAGCCCATATAAATATTGAAATGATATTGATGGAGTCCCAACCAACTCATCCCAAATTAGCTAGAGGTTGTCTACCTAGTGACTCTTCACCTAGAACAACTAAGTCTAGAGGTTTATTCTTATGTTCCATATCTAGATCAAATTCAAATTATGGATAATATTGAGGAATCAAGTTGCACATGGATTAAGTATTATCGCCTAGTGTTGGTATCTTGGTGTAGTCACCTCCATAAAAATAAAACTTAAATATGAAAAGATCCCTTAATTTTATCCTTCCTTGTTCCCTTGCTAAGATGTTTTTGGAGTTTTGAATATGGAGCAATTATACACGGGTAGAGCCCCTTTTTGATGTTGGCCATGGGATCAACTACATGGTTCTTAACCATTATTAAAATAAACCTCACGTTTTTCAATAAATATTAGTGCATATATTCCAAATCAACTCAAAATCCTTAAGATAGCATGCATTCATCATACTCTTATGAAAATAAAGCAAGAAGTCCATTTAAATAAAGTTAGTCAATAATGTTTGGATTGGCCATTAAAATGGAAGTAATTAGGAAAGTCTTCGGTATTTTAAGGCCAATTTAGAAATAGTACATGGAAAAAGTATGGGCAATAGGTCTCAATCCAAGGTCTCATCATATACCCCTGAACTTGAAGGTTGAAGGTTGTATACATTTGTGCAATATATAAATAAAATATCCCAAAACTATTTTTCTACTCTTATCGCTCTTCATCTTCATGTTGTTTCTCTGTACATATAAATCTATGGTCATTTTCCACAAAGTGTGTAATGGAATTTCTTTCTTGATATATTTCTTCCTTTTTCATTGTAATCCACCTTTTCTTCTCTCCAAGTCTATCTCACCCATAGATATCCATGATGAGTGGGGTGTATAACAAGTGGAAATCCAAACCTTAGACCAACCCAATTCAACTTCATCTTCTTGATAGTGTCGAAATGCAATTGTGTTGTATATAAGGTAGATTTAAGACATTGTGGGGAGTGGAGCTCTACTCTTTTCAGTGCAGTAGTTCACTCCTCCTACCTATTTCAACACCTGGAACACTTCATTGGAGTTCCTCATGTTAAGTTGTCATGTGATTCATCCAACTTTTATTTTTCCAATAGAGTTCGTGTGTTTTATTTGTTCATCCCAAAAAGTTTGAACCTCTTGCATTAGGTTAAAAATAAGTATTTTTCTAAAATTAGAGCAACAATTGTGGATCTTCAATCCAACATAATTACAAGACTTCAAAGACTAGGCTTTATTCTAAAATAGAGCTAGAACTGCATAGCTTGAATCCAATGTAACACTTAGGGATTTCTCTTTGCCTCTTAGCAAGAAGTTTTTGTGTTTATGCAAAAACTTGCGTTCCAGCTAAACCAACAGTTTATCCATTGAATATTTGGTTTTCCTTCACAATTGTAAGTGTCTCACCAATATTGGTTTGCCTTCACAATTGTAAGTGTCTCACTGTAGAGATTTGGATGTTATCATTTACGTGCATTGGCAATGTCATTAGTAGTTTTAGGCTTGCTTTAAATTGCCTAGAATTGTCATTCTAAGTTGTCTTCCTAAAATTTCAGTTCATGAACAAGTTTAGGGCAGAGTTTATTGCTTTATGGCTTAAACCATATTGTGGATATCTTCATTGAGATTGAACAGTGCACTGTTAGTACAGATAGAGACCATTACTAAATTGGGATCAAATACAAATTTGATCTGAGATTTTACACAAATTCTATGGTATTGATACAAACATTTGAATTTGAAGAAATAAAAACCATCATTTTACAACTCCTTTCACGACAGTCTGAACTGCTATTGTTCCATGTGTTGTGGTTGTTTTTACTACATCACTTCTTTCCTATCATAACTTCATTCCTATAATAACCTTTCTGCTATTTTTATCCCAAATTATCTTCGAGCTGCTAAGATCTTATGATTTATCACAGGATAATTAATTCACCGAGTTGTTGCATTCCTGTTCGATGCATACATCGGTAGCTTCTGCCTTGTTATTATCTGGTCCACTATAGCCTTGTTGTTCTCAAAAGCATAATAACATAATTCGAGTACGAATATGGATACGAATACGATTCGATATGGAAAAAAAAATACGTAATGAAAATATCTAGTACAGATAAAATACGGAAGTAGCTTGCTTATATATAATATTTTTAATCAAATATTTACAAATATACCATAAATTCTATACATAGACATCTATATAATGAAATTTAATCTATATTTAAAAAACAAAAATATGAAATCTCAACAACTTCGGATATGGAAGTGTCAAATCCGCAACTAATTAATAGTTATTTTAATAAGAAAGTATGAAATTGAACAATATTTCTATTTTATACTATTTAAATAATTAAAAAAATTGTTTTGTTTTTAAATTGGTTTTCAAAATTTAATTGTCCACTAATAATCAGTATTCATATTACACCTACACCGAATATTCAACGAATTCGAATTTATTCTGAATTTCCATACAGAAAGTACCAATACGATCGAATTATGCTACTATGCTCAAAAGCTTAATTCTAGTCCTTTTACTACAATGCCATCTTTCCCCAGCCTAGATTTTACCGTATCCCATTCGTAGTTTGGTGGGAGGTTGTCTTTCGGTCAGGTGGGTCATAAAGGAAGGGTGGAACCACGATACATACAATACAGGCCGTCGCTCGTTATTCCCATGTGTGATGGTCATGCTAGATGGGATTGGGGAATGGGTATATTACAATTAATTTAGGTTTAATTGTTAAATTTTTAATGATGATTCCAAGTCTAATTTGATATTGATAAGGAATGGAATTTAGGAAATAAAATTATATTATTTTAATAATAAAATATCTTGTAAATAATAATTGCAAAATAAACACTATTTTTAATGATATCATAATTAAAATAAAAAACATTTAATTAAAAACATGAATACATTTCATTTTTGTCTCATAATTATTATATATGTTGGATTTAACATTAATATAAAATGAAATTCAAACATAAAATTTCATAACTCTAATTATATTATAATAATTACAAAACAAGTATTTTGATATTATTATTTCTTTGTCATTCTTGTTTTACAATTATTTTTGTCAAGTTTAATTTAAATTAAATCTTAAACTAATAATTATGTTGCTAAAATAAAAAAAATTATAATATTAAATAAATCATAATTACAAAACAAATAATATATATTAATGATATTAATTTTGAAATAAATATAATTGACAAAAAATGTATGTAGATAATTTTTCAGCTTTGTTCCAATAAATTTATTCTTTCTATAATAATCATTATTTTTTTTTTATGACAAAATCTATCTTAATTTAATTGAATACCATTATTTCAGGAAAATCATGCCACTTAGTGGTGTCTAAAGATGCACATTCCAGGAGGGATCAAATCTCTTGAAGTGTAAACTTTTTATTTATTTAAAATTTTATTATTTTATTAAAGTGCCATGTGTCATCATCAACACATAATTATACTTCTCCTTCACATTGAGAGAATTATGAAATATATTAAAAATCGTTTTTTAACATCTAATTTATCAAGTATCAAACAAAATTATAACTTTAAATTTATTTTTAGTTTTATTCTAACTAAAGAAAACAACAACTGGGGTTGATCTGTTTTACTACCATTATACCTCTAGGTGGTGCCCCACATAGGATGAACAGACAAATCTAGTCGAGATTTCAAAACACCACAAGAAATAAACTTCAAATTTATTTTATTATTATAATATTATAGTATTTTTAAATTAAGATAATTTATTTTTCTCATTTCAATTATATAAAAAAACTAAATGGTTGTAATTTGGTAGGTTTTATATTATTGTATAGTTTAATGTGAAGCACAAACTTATTAAACACTCAATTTTTTTTTTTGAAAAATCAAGATACAAATTTTTATATGGATTAATAAAAATTAAGTTAATATTGGTTTACTTTTATATATATATATATATATATATATATATATATATATATTTATTTAATAGAAAATATGATTTGAATTTGGTTTAAATTTGAATCAAGTGCATTGATTCACATATCATGGTTGAGAGTTTAGTGGAGGATATGGTTTATC
The DNA here is from genome assembly GCA_027924585.1 of Larix kaempferi. Taxonomy (NCBI): domain Eukaryota; kingdom Viridiplantae; phylum Streptophyta; class Pinopsida; order Pinales; family Pinaceae; genus Larix; species Larix kaempferi. The sequence goes on from BSBM01001261.1 coordinate 3,624,868, forward strand.
CTTGTGGTGTTGCTAAGGGGAATGTTCATTATATTACTTAGATCATGGAAAAGGATCACGTTGTTTTATAGTCCTCTCCTTCTCAATTACTACTTACTAAGGAGACATGCATCAATAAGTAGTCTTTCCCTATTTGTGTTGAGGCAAGTTCTTAGGCATGTGGCCAATGAATGTTCACTAAGATGGGGGTTAAATTTGTAATGGAAAGTGAAGGGATTTATTGAGATCAAGTTAGAAGTGAAATGTTTCTTTATTGCAATATTTTCAAACACAAAAGATTGAAAGTCTTTTAAGGAGGGCTATATTTCTATAACTTTGTTGGTCGACACTTAAGATATTGGATGAAGAAGTTTGGTCTAGAGAATGAAGATTTATGAAAGTCTCCAATTTAGATAAGGATGTACTCTATAGCTTTGGGAGGGAATATTGGAAGACATTAATAATACATTGGGGGTTTATATGAAATTATTTAAAATCGTGAAACCAAAGTATACCTTGTATGCTTAAAGTTATGTTTATATACATACCTTTTACGCCCTTTTGAATTCTATTGAGTTTGACTATATAGACAATGGATGGGTCCAAACTCTAGACTATGAGCATCTCTCCTTCCAATAATGAAAAATGGCATGAGAATTGTAATTAACTATGGGACAACCCCCTTATTGTTAAGCATGTGCAAGTGGAAGAGAATGGGAATATGAACAATTATGGTAGTGTATTAGTTTAGAGGAAAGGGACTATGTTTTTGGAATTACTATGTTTTTCTTAAAAAGAAATCACCATCCTCATCGTTATCATCATCATCATCATCATCACCACCACCACCACCATTAATGGCATCTTCATCCTCATTTTCATTATTCATGTCATTGTTGATGATGATGACCTAGATGCCAACGATTATGATGACCTAGATGACAACGAAAAAGATTATGATTATGATGGTGACAATGATGGAATTTTATGAATTGGGAACATTCTCCAAGGTCATTCGCATCATCATAAGGGAAATTTATAAATACAATGATATTCCTCTGTGGATTGAATAGATAAATAGATGGGATACAAATAAACTTACTTAATTGATCTCTAAATTTAACTTCAAACATGCATTGGATTCCATCAATCAGATGGGTTTTCAGTTAGATTATGTGATTCACAACTACCCTCCAAATCAAAATTATTTTGAGTAGCTATACAATATGAAATGAAAACTAATATGCCAAACTAAGGAAACCTCATATTTTGATTTTGTTGTCGTATTTTTTCATCCAACCATCTTATGTTTCCTTCCACACTCTTTACCCAAGGTAATGTTACTATGTTTTTTCATGATAATGAAGTTGAAACAAGTGGAAATATGATGAGTCATAAGTTCATTTTTAAACATGTGGTGAGATATAGCCTATGCACATTAAGCACATAAACTGTGGGCCAAAACTGGACCAAAAACAACCAATTTTGTGCAGCCTTAATGCAAAGAATATAGCACATACCCAACAACAATAATGATGATCAACGATGATGATGATGATGACATTAACAATGATGTGATTTGATGATGATTATGACAATTAAAACTATGGTGTTGAAAATGGTAATGATGATGACAATAACAATGATGGTGATGATGAGATTAATGATGATGGTGATAATGATGATGATGATGATCATTGTCATTATCATCATCATTGTCATCATGGACTGTGTAGTAGTATAAAACCTTGGGAATAACCATGCATCCTCAAAACAATTGTTAAGGATTGCATCATTGTCATTCTCAACATCATCATCATTATCGTCATTGTCATCATATAAGTATCATTATTGTTTTCATATAATTAGAATGTCATCATCATCGTCATCATTCTCATCGTCAACAACAACATTTTCATCTTCATCATTGGCATATTCACCGTCATCTTCATCACTTTTTTCATCATCACATAATCATATCATCATATAGACATCATGATCACCACCACCACCACCATCATCATTGTCATTACCATTTTCATTGTCATTGTCATCATCATTTTGTTATCATTGTCATCATCATCATCATTTACATTGTCATCACCTTCATTGTCATCATCGTCATCACTATCAATGTCATCTTTGTTGTCATTTCCATTGTCCAAATCATTTTCATCTTCAACATCATCCCTGTCATCATTGTTGTCATCGTATTCATTTAATCACATCATCCTCATCCTCACTGAGTTTTTCATCATCATTGTCCTCATTGTTGTCATCATCATCATCATCATCATTTCATCATCATCCTTATCCATGCATCCATTGTCATTGTCATAATCATCAATGACAATGATGATGATGACCAATGATGATGACGGCAACGATGATGATCAACATCATTAATTTCATGATGATGATGATTATGATGATGATCATCATCAGCATCATGATCAACACAGTGATCATTGTCATCATCATTTCCATCATCATTGTCATAATAATATTCATTGTCATCATCATCATCACAGGCATCATCATCATCATCATAACCATCATCGTTGTTGTCATCATCATTTCCATTATAATCATAATCATCATTCATGTCATCATCATCATCATCTTCATCATGCTCATCATCATGATTATTAGCA
>BSBM01001261.1:3632500-3707500 GCA_027924585.1 Larix kaempferi
GATGAAGACAATGATGATCGTGACCATGATCATATGATGCTGAGGAGGAGGAGGAGGAAGATGGTGATAATGATGACTAATGAAGATGATGATGATGATGATGATGATGATGATGTTAATGATGAAGATGATGACGAAGATGTTGATGATGATGATGATGATGAAAATGATGATGATGATAATGATGATGATGATGATGATGATGACAATGATGATGATGATTCTTATGATGATGATGATCATATTCGTCATCATCGTCATCATCTTCATCATCGTACTCATATTCATCATCATCCATCATCATCATCATAATCATCATCATCATCATATCATCTTCATCATCATCATCATCATCATCATATCATCATCATCATCATCATCCTCATCATCACAATGATGAGGATGATTATGATGATGAAGATGATGATGATCATCATGTTGTTGATGATGATGAAGATGATGAGGATGATGAGGATGATGTGCTTCATATTTTTCATCATCTTCATCATCATCATCATCACCCTCTTCCCCATCATCATTGTCATCAACAACTTCTTTGTCATCGTCATCATCAACATCATCATCATCATCATAACCAATGATGATGATGATGATGATATGAAGATGGTGATCAAGATGTCAATGATGATGATGATGATGAGGAAGATGGTGATGATGAGTATGACGAGGATGATGAAGATGATGATTATGATGATGGAGACAATGGTGATCGTGACCATTATCATATGATGATGATGATGACTAATGAATATGAGGATGATGATGATGATGTTGATGGTGAATATGATGACGAACATGTTGATGATCATGATGATGATGAAAATGATGATGATGATGATGATGATGGTGATGATGATGACGACGACGATGATGATGTTGATGATGGAAAATATGACGATGATGATGATGATTATGATGATGATCATATTTGTCATCATCATCATCATCTTCATCACCATCATCTTCATCTTCATCATCATCATCATATAATTTCAACCAATCATAATTCACATTTTAATATTGGTAGATTTTTATTTTTATATAACATTTAACCCCATAACTTGCCGATAATCCCTATAACCTTTAACTCTTAACCTACAATCCTTATAATCCTAACCCCAAAACCCCTAAACACCTAGAAGCACTTAAATGCACTTAGGGATTATGGGTTAGAAGAGGACCTAAAGGCCTTTATGGGGGAGGGGCTCTAGGAATAAACCGACACATTCAGATTTGTTGGGTAATAAATGAAGTGAACGTTACCCACCAAACTATACAACGTTCAGTAGGGACGCGCACACGCTAGAAATGCGCACCCACTCCTAGCATGTGTGCGTCTCTGTTGAACATAAAATTTAGAAAATCACCTGCGCTCTTCTCATTTTTTATCTGATTCATCACATTTTGTTCGTTGTTTTCATGCATAGTCCGACAACCATTTACATTATAGATTGAATTCACAGACCATTTGGTGCTTCCTTGACCATTTGGATAGAATAAACAACATTTGGGGCTCTATTTGGCTCTTTTGGATTGAATACACACCTCTTTGGCTCTATTTGGATCATTTGAGTGAATACACAACAGTTGGACTCTATTTGGCTCCTTGGATTGAATTCTCATGCTACTTGGACACACTTTAACTCTTCTTACATATAGTGGACACATCAAAAGAGCATTTTACATTTGAAGCAAAGAACAATCATAAGCCTTGAGATATGGTGACAATTTTATCTTATTAAATGTATTTTAGTCTTCATTCACTTGTTTGAATGACATCGATTTTAGTTTTTCCTCATGAATTGTATGATAGATCTATTTTAGTCTTCTTAATCTTCAACATAGACAATAAAAACATCTTAACAAAAAAAAACTACAACATGCACCAAGCAATGCTTTCAACCTTTCATGAAGATAATAGAAAAAAATTACTTGCATCACCACCAATAACATTTCATAATCACATTCCTCCATCTAGTACACAAACATTTGTTGAATTCCTCATGGTTTCACTACAACAACTCACACAAACACCTAAAGAATTGAAAACTCTTAATCTTTTGGGGCTATTTTCCCTCATCCATAACATGAAAATGAAGTGAGTAGGAGGTTCTCCCTTGTAGGGAATTTGCTCCTACTAACATCTCATACCACCATCCAATACCATCCTACTGAGTTCCTAGAGGTGATGTTGTAGATATATCTAGGGCATTCTCAATAGCTTTTAAGATTATATGAAAACATTCTCACTAGATGTTTTTGTACATAATCAATTGCTACATCGAGCTTTAATAATCATGCACAACGAGTTTTAATATCTTATTTGTTGTTCATTCTTGCAGGGATGATATTGTTTTTTTTTTTAAACACATTGAATATGGGAAACAAACGTAATAATAAAAGAAAGTCTAGAAGGAAGGATCTGCCCACTGAAAAGGCCCATGAGATAAGAGAAAAGGCTAGGTTGTACATGGAAAACCATAGAAATCAAAATGTTAGTGCCTTAGATCCATCAACAAGCAATGACGAAGTGGTTGAATTAAATCAAATATTGCCTGATGTCAAGTATGAAGGGATGGATGTTGAACAAGTTCTTAATTGGAAACCTCCCCAAGAAGACCACACACATGGAGAAAACACTCCCTTGTAGGACCAATTTGTGAACGAAGGGCCACAACAAACCATTGACGAGACTCGTACTTCCTTGCCGACTCCCTTGCCTCGACTATCAAGCGAACGATGAAGAAATCCCAGATGTATTCATGTGGATGAAAGTTCATTTTCAGGACTTGAAGGTAAGTTTCCCAAATGAACTATTGATTTCCATTGTAGCAAGATAATCAAAGAATTTTTTGAATCCAAAACCAATGCAACAAAATGTCAATTGTTTCATGCTTTGTTAAAATCACATTGTCTAGCTCATGTTAGGAGAATTTTGGGCATAAAGGTATTTAGAAGTTCAGAGGCCAACAATCATGTTGTTATAAATCTACAATCTGCATTTAATTTGATTGGAAAAACTTCTCGTACAAAATATTTTAATGTTGCTCGTCGTGTACTGTCGGAATCGATTATAGACAAATCCACAAGGCAATGTCGCCTACTATCACACACATGTAAAAAAATTTAAGTAGATAGAAAGACTCTTCAAAAGTATTATTCCATTAGAGAAAAACTTTAGACCCCAGGCCAAAAAGATTGTTGGGCCTTTGTTGGTAGGTTACCTCGTTCAGACATGAAGCTCATTGATGTTCTTAAAGAACTAGTACAAATTTTTTGGCATGATAACACTAGACCATGATCGAATCAAAGAGATGTTTTAAAGTTGAGAAAATTTGTTAGGGGGGGTGAACCCCATGTCAAGCACTTCCTTGACACGATACAAATAGAACTCTATGAGAGGTTCAAGAATGAGCACACACAATTGAACTTGGGCCAAAGTTCCTTTGAAAAATGCAAACCTTGGTATGTTAGAATTTGCATTGATCGCAATACATGTTGTTGTAGATACCATGTAGAATTTGAGTACTATTATGATACATATGGACATATATTTTGTGATTTGCATACTAACATTGTGCAGGTTGCCCATCGTTGCAACCACCGAATGCATCCAAAGAATTTATACATAGCATAATGTTTCCAAGACCTGAAGGACAAAAATATTATAAAAGATCATGTTTATATGGGACATGTTCCAGTTACAGTGGGTTTGTATTATTGAGCCGTTGTTATCACCAGGGTCACGGGTGTATCACTTTACGCACTTGATCATTGGTACAAACATCCAACTATAGGCAATGCCAACGAAGTGATCAAACAAGGTACGCTACTTACTACCTCATGCAGAGCACGAGATGTTGTTTGAGACAATAAAAAATCGAGAAGATCCAGAAGGCCTAATTGATGAAAGTACATAGTATAGTAATTGTGTGATTGTTTATTCATGCATGTCTAATGTTATTCATGTTAGACTAGTTTATTTGATATCGTTATCTTATATCATTTATTTGATGTTTGAATTATGATTAAGTTACTATTACAAAACATTGATGTTTTACACCAACCACTCCAATTCAAGTTTCCATCCCTTTAGGAAAACTTCACGAAAAGTACATGCACACATGCGAATATCTATGCACATAAACAAAAATTTACATGTTAGAAAAAACACACATAGGCAAATATTTACATAGGCATTATCTCTACTCTGCATGTCTTCTGTTAGGGAAATGACCTTAGAGTTGGAACAAGATGCTCAACTATTGAACTAATCCGTCACTTTCTCAAAATTACTTGGAATTCTCCTTTGTGAGGCCTTTTACTTGGGGTTCCCAATTATCTCACATACTCTTAGACCCTCAACCATGGGCACACAAAAAATCTCAACTCTACTATTCGTCAATGGATATCACAAACATCTAATGTAAATCAATCCTTGGCTTTGCAAGAAATGTGGTCCATCTGGCTTACCCACAATGAATGTATACGTTAGAATATTTTAGCATGCCCTTAAAAAATATTTTATATAGTTAAATATGGTAGGAGAAAACACATAAATCCAAAGCCTCTGAAACCTCAAAGAGTATAGTTTCACCTAGTCACAATCACTTTTGTGCTTTAGTGAATTTGCATCGAACCTCACAAAAATATCCTAGGTCTTACAGTAGATCTAGTTGCATTGAAAACTTATCATGCATAAACCAAATCTGAAAACTCACTTTTACAACAATTATAGCAATAATAAAAGAACCCTTAACTTATTCAATGATGATGTCAAATAACTCAACAAAATTATCTTTTACTTATGATAAATTAGCAATGCATATATAACTATAAATTACAACTCAAGAACATGCATGAGCGCCTTATCCCAAGGCTAGTACAAATCACTAGACCTCCAAAACACTATCTAGGGAAAATAGTGAAAGCCCTAGCTGAACCAAGGAGATATAACATGCATGAATCACTAAAACAAGTTGTCCCATGCAATACATCTGCTTCTCTTCTTCTTATTTAGAAAATGCACCTAGGGTTTAATCACAAAACCCTAATCATAAACCTCCAAGGAAGCACATCCACAATGGCTCCCGAGCATGCGTGGCCATCGTGAGCATGTCCATAATGGAAATACACATGCGTGGGAGCCAACATAATCCAAGTCTGGTCGTCGGTTTGGGTTTTGTGGCCTTGGAGCAAATCCTCCAATTGTCCCTGAATGGACCCAGGGTGCCCAATGAGAATGTCCGCAACAACAATACCATGAATCCGATCGTGAATCCATTGATTCTGATGGATCCAGGACACCAATTTTCAGCTAGGGGTTCTCCCATGCCATGTCTCGAAGACCCAAAAATGGTGCCAATGTGCCATCTATGGAGCTAGGGTTTTGCTCTGAGGGAAATTCCAATTTCGCTCAAGGTGGCCATTTTGGGTCTGGAGGCTCCTGGGCATGTGTGGCCATCGTGAGCACATCCACAATGGAAATACACATGCATGGGAGCTGACGGAATCCAATTCCGGTCGTCAGTTTGGGTTTCATGGCCCTGGAGCAAATCCTCCAAGTGTCCTTGAATGGCCCCGGGGTGCCCGACGAGAACGGCCACAGCAGCAAAACCGTGACTCTGATCGCAAATCCATCAATTATGATGGATTTGAGATGCCAAGTCTCAGCTAGCGGCCCCCCACACCGTGCCTCGGAGACCCGAAAACGGTGCCAATGCGCCATCTCCGGAGCTATGGTTTTGTTGAGTGAGGGCAATTCCAATTTTGCTCAAGGTTGTCATATTTTGTCCGGAGGCTCTCGGGCATGCGTGGTCATCGTGAGCACGACCACAATGGAAATATACGTGTGGGATATAATAGAATCCAATTTCGCTCACTGGTTTGGGTTCCGTGGCCTCGAAGCAAATCCTCCAAGTGTCCCTGAATGGCCCCAAGGTGCCTGACAAGAATGGCCGCAACAACAAAACCATGAATCTAATCGTGAATCCGTCGATTTCAATGGATCCGAGACATTGGGTTTTAGCTAGGGCCCCCCCTATTCCATGCCTCAAAGACCCGAAACTGGTGCCACTGCGCCATCTCCAGAGCTAGGGTTTTCTAAGTGAGGGAAATTCCAATTTCGCTCAAGGTGGTCATTTTTTATCTGCAGGATCCCGGGCATGTGTGGCCATCGTGAGCATGTCCACAATGGAAATACACACGCGTGGGAGCGAACGAAATCCAAGTCCGTTCACCGGTTTGGGTTCTATGGCCCTGGAGCAAATCCTCAAAGTGTCCCTAAATGGCCCCAGGGTTCTCGCCTAAACTTCCCGTAGCTCCCAAACCGTGGCTCCATTCATGAATCCGTCGATTTTGATTGGTCCAGGATGCCGAGTTTTAGCCAGGGGCCCCCCCAAAGCATGCCTTGAAGACCTAAAAATAGTGCCAATGTTCCATCTCCATTGCTAGAGTTTTGCTCAGTGACGGCCATTCCAATTTCCCAAAAGGGGGGCATTTCTCATCCCGAGGCCCCCAAGCGTGCATGGCCACCATGGACATTCCAAAATGGCCACATGGACCTTTTGGAGCTGAAGGAATCCAAGTCCACTTTCCAGTTTGGGTTCCGTGGCCCTGGAGAAAATCCTCAAAGTGTCCCTGAATGGCCCCAGGGTACCCAACTAAAATGCCCGTAGCACCCAAACCGTGGCTTTGCTCATGAATCCGTCAATTCCAATGGGTCCAGGACACCGGGTTTTAGATAGGGGACCCCCCATAGTGTGCCTTGAAGACACGAAAATGGTGCTAATGTCCCATCTCTATTGCTAGAGTTGGGCCATTCCAATATAGCTCAAGCAGGGAATTTCTCATCCAGAGGCCCCTGGGCATGCGTGGAAACCGTGGATAGGTCCACAATGGAAACATGGACCTATGGGAGTCAACATAATCCAATTTCGCTCGTCGGTTTGGGTTCTGTGGCCCCGGAGCAAATCCTCAAAGTGTCCTTGAATGGCCCCAAGGTGCCCGAATAAAATGGCCATACCACCCAAATTGTGGCTCTGTTCTTGAATCTATCGATTCCGATGGGTTTGGGATGTCGGGTTTCAGCTAAGGGTCCCCCCACACCATGCCTCGAAGACCCAGAAATGGTGCCAATGTGCCATCTCCATTGCTAGGGTTTTTCTCAGTGAGGGCCATTCCAATTTCGCTCAAGGGGGGCATTTCTCATCCGGAGGACCCTAGGCGTGCGTGTCCATTGTGGACAAGTCCATAATGGCCATGTGGACCTATGGGAGCTGAAATAATCCAAATATGCTCACCAGCGAGTGGATTTGGATTCCGTGAACCTGGAGCAAAACCTCAAAGTTCCACGAATGGCCCCGGGGTACCGGACCAAGATGCCCGCAACACCCAAACCATGGCTCAGATTATGAATCCATCGATTCCGATAGATCTGGGATGCCAGGTTTCATCCAGGGGGACCCCATAGCATGCCCTGAAGTCCCAGAAATGATGCCAATATGCCATCTCCGGAGCTAGGGTTTTGCTCAATGAACCCTAGCTCCTTCATTGAGCAAAACCCAAGCTCTGAATATGGCACAATAACACTATTTCCGAGGGTTGGAGACACCCTATGGGGGGTCCCCTACATGAAACCCAGCATCCCGGACCCATTGGAATCAACAGATTCGCAAACGGAGTCACGATTGGGTGCTACGGGCATTTTAGTCAGGCACCCCGGGACCATTCAGGGACACTTTGAGGATTTGCTCTAGGACCACGAAACCCAAACTGAGAAGTAGAATTGGAATCCATCGGCTCCCACAGGTCCAAGTGGAAATTGTGGGCCTTTCCACGGTGTCCACGGATGCCCGGGGGCCTCTGGATGAGAAATGCCCCCCTTGAGCGAAATTGGAATGGCCCTCACTGACGAAAACCCTAGCAACAGAGATGGCACATTCGCCACGTTTTTGGGTCTTTGAGGCATCATGGCGGGGGGGATCCCTAGCTGCACCCCGGCATATTGGACCCATCAAAATCTACGGCTTCGCGAACAGAGCCAAGGTTTGGATGCTATGGGCATTTTAGTCAGGAACCCCAAGGCCATTTAGGGACACTTTGAGGATTTGCATTGGGGCCACGAAACCAAAACCGACGAGCGGAATTGGATTCTGTCGGCTCCCATAGGTCCACATGGCCATTGTGGACCTATCAATGGTGGCCATGCATACCCGGGGGCCTCTGGATGAGAAATGGCCCCCTTGAGTGAAATTGGAATGGCCCTCACTAAGCAAAACCCTAGCAACGGAGATGGCACATTGGCACTGTTTTTCGGGTCTTTGAGGCACAATGGGGCGGGGAGGGGGGGCTAGATGAAACCCAGCGTCCTGGACCCATTGGAATCAATAGATTCATGAACGGAGCCACGGTTTGGGTGCTATGGTCATTTTAGTCGGGAACCCTGTGGCCATTCAAAGACACTTTGAGGATTTGCTCTGGGGCCATGGAACCCAAACCGACAGTGGACTTGGATTCTGTTGGCTCCCACAGGTCCACGTGGCCATTTTGGACCTGTCCACAGTGACCACGCACGCTCGGGGGCCTCCGAATGAGAAATGGCTTGTAACATCCCTCAAATTCGACCCCTATCGTTATTCCTCTCGTAAATGTAATTATGAATTTTGTAAATGGCCATGGTGAGGAGCTTTAGGCTAAGGCCCCACTAGTGAACTTGGAAAGTGTTGTCGTGATTTACTCTTAAGTGGTAAAAAACTGAAGACAAACACCAAATAACTTAAGGTGCAAGTAATAAACTAATAGGAATATTAAAACTATTATGATTACCATAGTTAGTATTAAGAGGGCACCACTTTGAGAGGAATGGTTTGAACATATATTAAAAACATGTGTGTACATATATATATATATATATATATATATATATATATATATATATATATATATATATATATACTCAAAATGCCCATAATTTAAATATAAATAAGGATTTATACCTACCCAATACAAGTGAGTTGGGCACTATGTTTGTCCTTGATAGACCTCAACGAAAGGTTCAAGTTAAGCAATAGGTTAAAGGAATAAGGTGTTCCTTTGTAATGCCTATTTCCACAAGATGTAACCCTTCCCTTTTTAAAATAATAATATAAAAACAACCCTTGGTGGACTAGCCTGTGTATGGGTGAACCACGTTATTTTTGGTCTCGTGTGTTTGTCTATGGCTTTTATTATATGTGTATATTCCTTCATGGTGATTGTATGATTTTTATCCCATATGAGTTATCTTAATAGTTGATGTTTATAACACACTTGTCGAATGTATCTTGTTAAAAATATTTCATGTTAAATGTTGTTAAAGGATATTTCATGTGTTCAAATGAGGACCATAAAGATGTAAGTATTAGTTTGATTCAAGTTTGTAATCTTCAATGTAGAATGGTAGTATTTAAATATGTGCTAGCATGTTATCAATGTTTGGAAGGTCTCTGTGGTTGAAGTTATATTTTTGTAAAAGCACATTGGTCCTTTACATATAAAAGTTTCATACGAGATCCAATGATGTGCATAAGAATCACTTAATATAAAAAGGTAACCTCCACCTGTTGTAAGTATGTACTAACACCCTTGCATAAATATTCAATGAAAATTTTATGAAGTGTTAAATAAATAGAAATCTAGATACTAAATATATATTTATATTTCCGCAAAGCTTTTTAATGGCAATTAGACTATTTGGAAGGGAAAGGAGACCACTTAGAAAAATTTTAATTTTTTATGAAATTTGGAGATGTGACATGGCCCCCTTGAGTGAAATTGGAATGGCCCTCACTGAGCAAAACCCTAGAAACGGAGATGGCACATTGGCATTGTTTCTGTGTCTTTGAGGCATGGTGGGGGGGGTCCCCTAGCTAAAACCCGACGTCCTGGACCTATCAAAATCGACGGATTTGCGAACGGAGCCACGGTTTGGGTGCTACGGGAAATCTAGTTGGGCACCCCAGGGCCATTCAGGGACACTTTGAGCATTTGCTCTGGGGCCACGGAACCCAAACCGTCAAGTGGACTTGGATTTCGTTGACTCCCACAGGTCCATGTGGCCATTGTGGACTTGTCCATGGTGGCCACGCACGCCCTAGGGCTTCCGAATGAGAAATGGCCCCCTTGAGCAAAATTGGAAGGCCCTCACTGACCAAAACCCTAGTAACAGAGATGGCACATTGGCACCGTTTCCGGGTCTTCAAGTCATGGTGTGGGGGGCGGCCTAGCTGAAACATGGTGTTCTGGACCCATCGAAATCGACGGATTTGCGAATGAAGCCATGGCTTCGGTGCTACGAGAATTTTAGTCGGGCACCTCGAGGCCATTCAAGGACACTTTGAGGATTTTCTCCAGGCCCACAGAACCAAAATCAGTGAACGGACTTGGATTCCATTGACTCCCATAGGTCCACGTGGTCATTGTGGACCTATCCACGGTGGCCACACATGCCGGGGGGCCTCCGGATGTGAAGGCCTTTTGGATGCAAGATAGAACGAGCCATAGAATGACGACCGTGGCTCGGATCGATGAATCATCAACTCCGTTGGATTCAGGATGTCGGGATAGTGCTAGGGGTGCCCCTCTCCTCCAATCCAATGGCCTAGGTGTCATCTTGTAGGTCCATTTTGGAAACTAGGGTTTTTCTCAATAAGCGAGTGTGCAATTTTTGCACATTGGGGTCAAATTTGTAAAATTGTCGACCGGGAAATTATGGCTAGCATTCCCAGCTGTAACCTTCCTAGACACACTTGCAGGACTCCCTGAAACCCGGTTTTGTTGCACAGTTGGAATTCTATGCCCCCAGTAGATATCCCACAGGTGTCCCTGAAGGCCTTTTGGATGCGAGACAGAACGAGCCATAGAATGGCGACCGTGGCTCGGATCGACGAACCGTCGAGTCCGTTGGATTCAAGACGTCAGGATAGTGCTAGGGGTGCTCCTCTCCTCCAGTCCAATGGCCCAGGTGTCATCTTGTAGGTCCATTTTGGAAAACTAGGGTTTTGCTTAGTAAGGGAGTGTGCAATTTTTGAACATTGGGGTCAAATTTGAAAAATCGTCAACTAGGCACTTATGGCTAGCGTTCCCAGCTAGAACCTTCCTAACACACTTGCAGGAATCCATGGAACCCAGTTTTGTTGCATGGTTGGAATTATATGCCCCTGGTAGGTATCCAACAGGTGTCCCTGAAGGCCTTTTGGATGGGAGACAAAACGAGCCATATAATGACAATTGTGGCTCGGATCAACGAACCGTCGACTCCGTTGTATTCAGGATGTCGAGATAGTGCTACGAGTGCCCATCTTCTCTAGTCCAATGTCCCAGGTGTCATCTTGTAGGTCCATTTTGGAATCTAGGGTTTTGCTCAGTAAGGGAGTGTGAAATTTTTGGACATTGGGATCAAATTTGCAAATCGTCGACCCGACACTTATGGTGATGATGATGAAGATGGTGATGATGATGAAGACGTTGATGATGATGGTGATGGTGATGAAGATGATGATGATGATGATGGAGATGTTTATGAGGAACCTAGAGATGACAATGATGATGAAGATGGTGATGATGATGAAGACGTGGATGATGATGGTGATGGTGATGGTGATGGTGATGAAGATGATGATGATGATGATGATGATGATGATGATGATGATGATGATGATGATAATGATGATGATGAAGATGATGATGATGGAGATGTTTATGAGTAACCTAGAGATGACAATGATGATGAAGATGTTGTTGATGATGATGATAGTGAGGATGATGAAGACGTTGTTGATGATGATGATGATGGTGATATACATTTTATATTAATGGCATGGCTTGGTCTAAGGTGGTGCTCTCAAATATCCATTTCATTATGAAAAATTTAACAAGACATGAATTAAATTTAAGATAAGTGCATTGTTTAATATAGTGAGCATTAAGCATGGGGAACCAAGTCTATGAATATGTGTATTGTTAAATATAATTTTGTTGGTTGAAGCCAATGACCAACATAATCAACATAATATAAGAGTTTTTTGGGTTGGGGCTATACCTCAAGGTACCCAAAGCATGAAAAAAGTTTGGGTGGGCACAAAACCAAGAGAACAAAAAATATTGAAGAGGACATGTGGGATGGGAGGTCAGCCTCCAAAAACTCAAGCATTGACATGAGTGAGGTAGGTCTAAAGCAACTTCTCTCATACCAAATGAGAGAAGTGGTAGGTAGGTCTCTAGGTCTCTAAAGCAGATTCTCTCATACCAAACGAGGTAGTTCTAAAGCAACTTCTTTTGTGGAGTGGTGTTGCATTTTGAAGTTCCCTTGGTCATTGTGTTCTAGTTGCATTGTTGGTTTTGGCTATTTGATCCCAATGTTAGGATTTTTTATTTTTTTTTATTTAACTTGTGTGTAGAGCTCTAGGCATTCATCTAAAATTTTCCCAATCTATCTATCCAAGTTCATTCTACCTTCATTAATGATTTTTGACCTCAAATTTCAATCTTCTTCTATGGTCATGTATTATTTATCTTGAGGAATTTATTTATATCCAATGTATTTGACTCTAAGAACCTCTCATGAGTGATTATAAAAAATCATGCCCTAGCGTGTGCAATAGTTAGTTGATTCTTTATTGCATAATTTCTCATGTAATTTTCCAATTTACTTTCCCACCACTAAATAGTCTCCTTCTCACACAACATATATGCATGTATGCATCCATTATACAATATGTGTCATAATTAGTATTATCGATATGTGTCATTATCCAAGATATATCTACATATTCATACACGTAAATGGTGATTAAAAAATATAAAGGTTATTAGGACCTAAATGAATATTTTTATGCTCATGAGCCATGAACAAGTCCTTGAATCACTACACAAGCTCTCTAGACGGGATACATGGCCTTTGTTTTGGATATGGATTCCATTTGGAGGTTTTGTGCACTAAGGATGGGTCTTTAGGTATTGAAATTGATAAGGTGAGGACATATGAGGCCTCAAATCGAATATAAATGTTTTAAGGATATTATCCATCAATATTCCCTCAACCCCCAGACATGCCCTTTCAAAGAATTTTTTTATCTTTGAGTGTGATATGGGTGCCAACATGAGGTTTTGTCTACTAAGGATGGATCTTGGTGTCTTGACCATGGTTGAGGTGATGACAATGAGGTTCATGTGACTCCAATGAATCTTCCATGTATCATGGGGTAAAATGATGTCTTGAACCATTAAGTTAACTATGTTCAATATGTGTCTTAACATCAAAAAATACAAGATACTAAAATTACAAAGAGTGATTATCAATATTACCAAAACAATGAAGACATTATCAACACTAAGGGTCTATGCCAACTTGTGCAAGTAGTAGTTCAACACATTAACCATGATTTCATTAAAGTCAGATACTAACACACAAAGAACGATCCATATGTAACTACATTAACAATTCTCTTTTATATGCGAAATTGGAATTGCCCTCATTGAGCAAAACCCTAGCAACGGAGATGGCGCATTGGCACCATTTCCAAGTCTTCAAGGCATGGAGTGGGGGCACCCCTAGCTGAAACCTGGCGTCCCAGATCCATCGGAATCGATGGATTCACGATCGGAGTCACGGTTTTGGTGCTATGGTCATTTTGGTCAGGCACCCTGTGGCCATTCAAGGACACTTGGAGGATTTGCTCCAGGGGCACGGAGCCCGAACCGACAAGTGGACTTGTGTTCTATAAGCTCACACACGTGCGAATGGCCATAATGGATGTGTTCATGATGTCCACGCATGCCCGAGAGCCTTCAGATCATAAATGACCACATTGAGCGAAACTGGAATGGCCTTCACCGAGCAAAACCCTAGCTCCAGGTATGGAACAATAGCACTTACTCAAGGTGTTGGAGGCATGGTGTGGGGGGTCCCCTAGCTGAAACCTGGGGTCTTGAATCCATCAGAATAGAGGAATTCATGATTGGAGTCACGGTTTTGGTGCTAGGTTCATTCTTGTCAGGCAACCCGTGGCCATTCAGGGACACTTGTTTCATTTGTTCCGGGGGCACGGAACCCAAACCAGCGAGCGGAATTGGGTTTCGTCAACTCCCACATGTGCAGATGGACATTGTGGACGTGTTCACGATGGCCATGCATGCCCGAGATGCTTCAGATCATAACTGACCCCATTGAGTGAAATTCGAATGGCCTTCACTGAGGAAAACCCTAGCTCCAGAGATGACACAATAGAACCGCTTCCAAGAATTCGAGGCATAGTGTGGGGCATCCCCTTGCTGAAACCCAATGTCTCGGATCCATTGGAATCGATGGATTCATGATCGGAATCACAGTTTTGGTGCTACAGGCATTGTTGTCAGGAACCCCGTGGTCATTCAGGGACACTTGGAGGATTTGCTCCAGGGGCACGAAACCCAAACCGGTGAGGGAACTAGAGTTCCATCAGCTCCCACACGTGCGTGTGGCCATTGTGGAGGTTTTCATGAGGGCCATGCTCGTGGGGGAGCCTTCGGATCATAAATGACCCCCTTGAGCAATATTGGGATGAAGGGTTCGAATTTCATTTCATCTCCTCCCTTCAAACTAAATTTTTTTCACATTTTGAATTTTTACTTTTCCCTTCACACAAAGTTTAGTGACAAAATAACCCTTCAGCAATGAATTTAGACTTTAAAAATATCATTTAATAAATTATTTTTATTAAAGAATAATTTGTGGAAGTTAATGTTTGGCCACATGTAATGCAACAAAACAAAACTTTCAATTTTAACACGTTGCATTAATGGTGTAATTGAAATTGTGACATTTGATTCCAAATGACTTGGCTTTAAAGACCGAATAAATATAGTATGCCCTTTATAGAGGCTATTCATTAAAAAACACATTGCTATTGAGACTGTACTATGATTTTTTCCCTTGCCTTTGTCAAAAGAAGATTAATAAGGTTTTTTTTCCAAGGTATAGGATGTTTTGGATTTATCAACTATTATTGCAAGTGAACTTGCACACACCAAGCTACAACAAATATTTCACGGAAGTGGATTTGTCTATGTGAATAGATAAGTGAAAATCTTTTAGCAACAAGACCTATAAATTTTAACTTGGAAGTATTAGAAATGTACAAAGTGGGATTGAGAGGCTTGATGGTGATTGTAGTAGTGGGCATGGTATTGGTGAGAATGATGTCATGATAGTGGAATTAAACATTAAGATGGTGACCCTAGAGCTTGGATCCTAGCCTAGAAACACGAGAGGCTAGCCTAAAATCCCTAGTTGGTAGCGTAAAACCTAGTTTGTATTCTAATCACAATGAAACCCTATTATGTAGCCTAAGATCTAGCCCTAAATTATAATACATATAAAAATTAAATCATTTTCATTGTACATATATATTCATGTGCATACATTTGAATCCAAATCACTATACACATATATGCATAGTTTGTCATCTATATAGCAAGGGTGCATACAACTAGAAAACCGTTGTACCTAGCACCAGATACCTAATTTAGAAACCTAATGGTTTTAAAGTGGTTGTACCATGAATATTTTTATATGGTGGATATGCACACCTATGGAAACCTTCTCAATGGATGGAAAACCTAATATTATCATAGCATTAGTAAAGCTTAGTCCAACATGTATTAATGCTTACATGTTCTATTGTTGATGGCGCACTAATGGATGCATGCAACTTGATGAGGATGTATTTGTGACTCCATTGATGTAATGAAAGTCCTAAATGTCTTTAACAAGTGTCTGAGTGTCCAATAGATGAATTATGATGTCCTAATACCCCTCAATCCCTTCCAGACAGAATTCGAAAGCATTTTGGGTATTGGAGTAACAAGTTGGTGTGTTGAGGTGGATATAGCCTCAAAAATACACCTCATAGTAGTCATTTATTGTAATGTCAACTATATGTGTTTAAGTCAATGTGTCTACATAATATTAGATCGCTATCACATAATGATAAATTAAGGAAGTCCTAATTGTAAATGGTAGTGGATGTGATGGTCATCAAATCAAAGGTGGCTATATCCATGAGTGATAATTAAGGAGCTAGCTATACATTGTGCTCAAGGTTGTCCTATTTGTATGGTGACAATTGATTAAGGAATAATTCTATAACTTGGTTATTAATTTGTTGCATGATCTTAAGTAGACAAAATGGTCAGTATAAATACTAGTGATGACATTTCATTATGTAGAGTATGGACATTTTGGATCTCATTATGTAGAGCTATTAAAAATCATGTTGGATCTCATTTTAACCTTTTGACAACAATGGACATTTTCTATTTTTAAGTATTCTTTTCCTAATACTCAAGTTCCCAATATATATATTATGTGCCATGAGGTGTGATTTGTCCATCCATTTATTCCGTTTGTTTTTAGATTAATTCTCACACATGATTTTGTTTGAGTTAGCCTATGTTTATAATGTTTTCTTAACATAGATACCATTACAAGCTTTTACATGTGGAAAGATAAACCAAGATGAACTATGACATCCAACTTCTCTTCTAACATCTCGGTAAGCTTCAGGTTGATTCACATTATCAACTAATGCATGGACATCATTGGTACCAAAACTTAAGATCGCATACCATGGACGGATAGAAGTAAAAACCAAATTTAGACAACATCACATCATGATACACACAACATGAGACAACAACATTAGACAACGAGATATAAAAATCACATAGCTTAAAATCCATGTACATCAAGGCTACAAAACTCATCCAAACATATACAATTTCTGGCAAATAGTGGAACATGGTTCCCAATGTACAGACAATGGCAACTCGTTCCCTATACAAAATGAGACAACTCATGCTGTAGATCCAAAATACATGGCAACTTGTGCTGTAGATACAAAGTACATGGCACAAAAGTGCCACATCATGGCTAATGTACATAACATGGTGTGTCAAGCATTGTGACCACCCCCGTCACTCCCAGGCGCATCTCCAAAGTCGATCTTCTTCCTCTTCGAGCTACTGGTATCTCAGGTCTTCTTCCCTCTAGGAGTAGACTGGCTCTCTGAGCTCTGGAACAAATGATATAAGATACCGTCATTTTCAAGCATTTGTAACATTTACCACATTTATAAAACAAATGCAGCATTCAAATATTAAATAAATCACCTCTGATGCGAGTGGGAAACATGAGGCAGGTGTCCTGGATCTGTGGAGCCTCTCAGCAATTCCAGCCTGCAACATTTATAACAATCATTTCATTGAAAAGTAATAATTGATTAAATTAATTTGTGTTAATGCATCAAAATATTTTCATAAATTAGCTTGATTCTCACCATGAACACCTCCGATGATGGACATGGCTGGGCTTCTGGGCTAGTAGGTGGAGCAGATGGCTGGACAACCAGCTCTGATGCAGTCATGGTTGGGGGGGGGGGGCACAAATGTAGTTGTAGCCACTACAGGTGCAACCACTGGAGATACAAATGAGGATACTGGAAGAGTAGATGCCACAATAGTGGCGGGAAGTGGGGAAGATATGGTGGGATTAGACATGGTGGTATGGAGTGGAGGAGGACATTGTGGACAATGAACCCCTAATGGTTGTACGATAGAGGGTATCGAAAAAAAAGGGATAGGGGGGATGTTGAGGGATGGTGAATGGGAGGGAAGTCCTGGATAGAGGGAGGAGGATGGACAAATGGGAGGTTGTGGATGAAGAGGGGAAGCTGGAAGGAAGGGGGGGAATGTACAAATGGGGGAGGATGGATAGACAAGGGGGCGTGGATAAATTGGGGAGGATGTATAGATGGGGGAGCGTGTATGAGTGGGGGAGGATGGATGGAGGGGGGAGTATGGACGGAGAGGGGAGGCTGGATGGAAGGGAGGGGGTGGACGGAGGGATGGGTCTAGATGGAAGTGATGGGGCCGACTCATGGGAGAGGGTGGAAACATAGGACTAAAATGGGGACTTACAGCTGTTGGTGGCACCTACATATACATTTGCAATTCATAATTTAGTAAACAAACAATAAATTAAACCATAGTAAGTCGTAACAATTCAAATTAAAAGCGTGCTTTTAACTACACATTGTACCTGTGTATGGTGATCTGTCAATCCCTGGTGGGGATGGTTGATCACCGTAGTCAAGGAACACCTATGGACACCAAAATGCATGCATGTTATGAACATATTAAAAAAGTCATTATTTAGGCAATCAATATATTCAAAAACATTGTACGAAGTATCAACATGTATGCCATAAATATTCAATATTGTGTGAGGTACTAAAAATACCTCCGTGTGAGGTGCCGCAATTTTAGTTGTAGCTGCCATTGCTGCATCCAGGTTGGGAGATCCTACATTCTCCCATGTTGGTGTCTCGGCTCTAAATAAATGTACATTCAAATAATAGTTTAAGTCAAACAAAAATACTTTACAAATTATTAAGTGATGATTGAAAACACATTAAAAAAATTGCTAACATGATCCATATAAAAGCCCTTGATCGGGCCAAGGAAAGTGTGCCCGCAATGGGGACAAAGATGTGGAATTGTCCTCGTCGAACTGGAATTCCCAGCATGGCCACCACTGGTCACAGGTATATCCTGAACCTATCGTGAAGGCCCTGCACCTGAATCTCTATCAAGTTCAACCAACCTCTCCACTGTAGTTGCTGCTACAAAGGCGGTGTGTCTGAGGTGTCCACATGCAACATTCCTCATTACCTCCTTGGTCTAATCAAGTATGTGGGGTAACTGAGGTGGCTGGGAAGAGGGGTTGGGATCGCGCCTAGGAGTTGGTGGCCCTCTTAGTGGGTTCCTCCTGGCAGCAGGCCGATCTTGGGCAGAGCCATGCCCAACACCGTAGAACTCGGTTATGTCAAAATAGTTGACATGTAAACCAAGGAAAAAATCAACCCACAGTTTCCGAAGGAAGTACTATGGAACCTCCGTATTATTGCAGGGAGGTTTATCGTACACCATGAACCACCTCTGCATCCAATTGTCCCTCGATGGTTGGTAATGACACCAATCCCTGCACACACGTGACTTTCTAGTGTTCATTGGTTGTTGTCTTCTTGGATCGATGAAAATACTGTATAATTGGGCCTTTGTAATATTCAAATCTTTTATTTCTTCCTTGGAAATTCCCATGGAGTAATACTCCCGCATCCTAGCTCTAAATTCCATCATGTTAGACAATTGGCGATGTGCATGGATGAGGAGTCAATTGAGCTCTCAGTTGACATGGCAAGAGACACTTGAGATGGTTCCCTCGAATTTCTTAGTTCTTGAGTGTGCACTCTCATTTCATTTACATAATGGTTAAGGTCATCTTGTTCACAATTTGGTTGGGGGTTTTGATTTTCTTCGGCATTTGGATTTTGTTGATGGTTTTCTTCAGCATTGGGTCTAAGGTTTGGGTTTTCTTGTGTTCCACCAGACTCCAGGTTAACATTTTGTTCACTCATTGTGTGGTTTTACAATCTGCAATTGAAAATTTCTCCATGGTTTTAATAATTTGGGAATTATTACCAATTTAATAAACAAAAAACAATCAATAAAATGACAAAAAATTGGAATTTACCTATCTAATTGACTTGTTGATGAGTTGGTGGATGGATTTGGTGGGTTTTGGAGTGTAGATCGGCTCTTTTGGTGGCTGTAGTCATGCACACACAAAAAGGAATTCGCGCTCGGCTCCAATGGGTAGAATGGGAACATTCTTCTCTGCTTTTTTTTAAAAACAGGAGCACGTGCGCGCCTCTAAGCACACACACGCCAAACATGTGCATGTGCCAACAACGCGCACGTGCCTCAGTTCGGTACCGAACCTAGAAGCGTGTGTGTGCTGCCTTAGGTGCATGCACGTAGTCTTTTTATTCCCGCTAGCATGTCCTCGTTGCAATAGTTTTGGGGAGAAACTTTGTGCGCCCTCCTGGAAACAACTGTGGATGGAAAAATGGATGCAAAAAAGGATGCAAAAGTGGATGCAACAAAAGTAGATGCAATACTAGATGCAAAACTAGACACAATACCTGCACAAAACCTGAAGCAAAAGTGGATTCAAAAGGGATGCAAACCTCGATGCAAAAAAGGATGCAAACGTCGATGCAAAAGTGGAAGCAAAAGTAAGTGCAAAAATAGGCACAAAATTGGGTACAAATTAGGTGCAACAAAAGTGGATGCAAAAGTGGACGTAACAATAGATACAACAAAAGACACAAACATGGATGCAAAACGAGATGCAAAAAAGAACACAAATGTGGATGAGAAAATGGACACAATAGTAGATGCAAAAGTGGATGCAACAAAAGTAGATGCAAAACGAGACGTAAAATGGGACATAAACCCTAATCCAAAATTCAGTGCAATAAGGGATGCAAAAATGGATGCAAAAAAAGAAGCATAAGTAGATGCAAATGAGGATGTAAAAAGGGATGCAAAATTTGACATAAACATGGGCACAAATGTGGAGGCAAACATGGATGAAAAAAGGGGCGCAACAAGAGTAGATGGAAAAACTAGGCACAAAATTAGTCAAAATCCTGGCGCAAATCCTGGCACTAAATTTGGTGCTAAATATGGCGTAAATTGTGTCATATTTAGCGTCAGGCTTAGTAAAAAAGTGCAAAAAAATCCTAGAATAGAACCTACCCGGTAAATTGTGCCTACTTAGCCATGGGAATAAAGAAAAACACACTAAAACGGGGCCTAGACGCAAAAAAGGAAGCAAAAAAAGATGTTAATCACAGGGTTTTGTTTTAGAGATTCATTGTCATTGATCAATTTAGTATCACTTCTCTTCTAGGATATAAAACTATTAAGTTCATCCGCTAAATATTCGCACTAATTGATTCTTCGCTTTAGCTTCATTTCATAGTCGGGATCGACCAAAAGTGATTGTGGACACACATAGTAATATCCCTCTCCTAGTGTTTCCCCATTAGGCATAAAAAAAATTGGGTCAACACTTTTTTATGTAACACTTGGCTACCTTCACCCCACCATTAAAATAAGTAAGTAAACATTTTCTTCCTTCCAATCTTGCTTTTGAAGGTCGTAATGACGATTGACTCTATCAATAAACAAATTATTGTGAGAGACTTTAAAATAAGAAAATAGTATTGGACATTAAAATAAATAGTTTTGGAACTTACCTATGCTTTTAAGTTACCATTTGGTCCATGATTAAGTTGTCTCAAATCTAGTAGAATTTGTTTCATCAAAGCTTCACTAGGACTCGAGGAACATTGCTAAAAGAAAAACACATGTAATTTATATTGAAATAAGGATTATAACATTGCACCAAATAACAAATCATTTCAAACATACCTTCAAGTTATTAGATGGTGTAGGATCCATTGAACTTTGTTCCATTGAAGGTTCAATAGGCCTATTATGGAAACTCTCATGAAAAATAAACACGTGTGAGATGTAATTAAAGAATGAAAAGTAACATTGGACAAAATAAATGGTAATTTCAAAGATTACATGGATTGGGTTCACTAGACTAAGAGGTGACATTTGCAAAGGTCCTTGATTTGATTCAACATCTAACATGGGAGCATTAGTTTGCAAATATAGTAGTTTGCATGAGATACAATGTAATAAGAAGAGACAAACATTTAAAATCCCAATCTTCAAAGATGACATACATCAAAAATTAAATAATCTACACATGCAAAATTCTTACATTCTTGGGTTTTGGATCAACACTACCATTTTCTTTCCTCTGCTCGTTGGGATCTTTCCATTTCAACAATTCATCAATAGTTGATTTCATTATTCCAATTTTCGTATCTTTTTCTTGAAGTCCCTTATCTTTTCCTTTCATTTTCTCTTGTGTATTAAACAATTCCTTCTTGTAGGTATGATCTTTTCCAAACAATTCGGTTGGAGTGAGTCCCAATCCAACCAAATGTACACTACCCCTCCTCTCGGGCCCCAACACTATAGCGATGGCATCCTACTTTGGTTCATATGCAGGAGACACTGAATTTGATTGTTCTAATTCGATTTGTTTGTAGCAATGTTAAACATTTCAACCAATTAATATTAGAAAAACAAACCTAAATAATACATACAAGAATAGGTTGAGAAATTACTATTGTCTCTGCTATAGATGATGACATTGGAGTGCCATCCTTCTCTGTATGGTATTTCACCCACACTTCATCCCTATTTACAGGCCTATCATCTAGATTGCAAGCTTGTTTCTTGTCATGACAAATGCAATAGTGTGGATAAGTATATTTGATATAATGTTATAGATGACTATGTTTATAATTGCTAATTGTGAACAAAAAAATAGAATCCATTACAACTTACAAGGTCATGTTCGACCCTAAAGTAACCTCTACAACTAGAAGTGTGGGTGTCCTATTCTATTGCCCTAATTTCCTTATTTATGTTTTCCTTCTCCTGCAACTCAATAAAAAATGTGGATTCTTAGATTAAAGTTAACTGTATAGCCAAGTATTTAAAATCACATGTCATTTAATTCTAACGTGCATGTTTCTCTTTCAATTTTACCTTGAATTTAGGGTCATATCGTATTCTAACAAATTCAATCCAATCTATTTCATTTACTCCAATTGGAACATTTTCCATCCTCTCCTCATATGTTTGGTATTTCAAATAGTATTTTGTATACAAATGATATCTATAATTTCAGAGGCATTGAGATATTATTGTATATCACCACTTTTCTGCTAAAGGATCTACTTGTAAGTTTCTCCACAGTAGATAAATAGTTCATTGTTAGACACAAACAGTTATTTGAAGCCACACCTTTCACACACATGGTGAACATGCATCAACAAAATTAAAAACAAAAATCCAATCATTGTTTGGTTGATGCTCACATTGATTTCATTCCGTGTGTCTTTCTTCGACACTTAAGGCACTTGTTTCCAATCCATAAACATAATGCCTAGAATTTATCTTGTAAGGACACCTATACCGGAAGTAAATTTCTCTGACCCTAAACCAATAGGTTGTCCCCTATCATTAATTTGAATTTTTGGTAATGTAATTCCCTCTGAAGTATTTATAAAAATAAATTTGGTTGGTCCTCTACCCTTTCTTTTGGCATTTTTTTCAATAATAGCTTGGTTAGATTCACCTGCCCCTTCTAAACCATGCTCTTGGTGTACTAATGGTTCCTATTGAAACTTTTCCAGAAAGATAAACCATACCAATTTAGACAATGACAATATTGGTTCCTTAATAGAAAATTTTTAAGTACTTTTGCGGAAAATGTTGGTCCTCTACCCTTTATTTTGGCATTTTTTCCAATAATAACTTGGTTAGATGCACCTGATGCTTCCAAACCATTATCTTGTTGTACTGATGCTTCCTGCTGAATTTTTTCTCAAAAAATAAACCATACCAATGTAGACAATGACAATATTGATTCCTTAATAAAAAAAATTGAAGTACTTTTGCGGAAAATATAAAGTTTTGAACTGATGATACCTTGAATTGATTATTACACCTTTTCCTCAGGATTATGTTCATCATCATTGTTGTCACTACTATGGTAACTAGATTGGCATTGTTGAGGGACAATGGAATGTGATGTTATCCTTTGTGGGATTTGTTTCCTCGTTTTATCTCCTATGGTAAAGTATGTTAATAAATCTTTGCTCACAATTGTATATTGATATTTTTTTATTAAACACTATGTTTCTTAAATGTTTACTTCAAATTGTGTCAAAACTATTCTTGCTAATTTCTTTGGTAGTGTGCCTTGCCTCTGTGGTTTTAGATACCCTTTGTATAAAAATTTATATGTTTTCCTTTCTTTGATGCCCTTTTTCTAGCTATAAATATGGATTGCAATAATTGAACAAAGTAAGTTGTACAAGTATCGAAGAACAATGAAAGCAGAATAATCATTAAAAGTATATTGAAGTCCAAAAAAAAGATGTTATACCTATACATACAGGTTCACAAATAAATTGCAAAAGAAAACAAAATCCCATGTCTGAGCACATCCTTACCATTTCAAAATTAAGCAAAACTAATAGATTGATAAAAAACCAGCATGGAAAATAATCAAAGATGGTTACATGATAAAAAAAGCTAGCATTCAATAAATATATCCCATGGGATTTCTTCGGCGTGGCATTCTAAGAGGAACAATCAATATGCAGGGGAGGTGTTGTACTACATCTATCAGGTACATAGTCTTTCAAGTTAATAATGGGATACAGACCAATATTATCACAAACTATTTATGTATACAGGAACTGCAGCAGAAGATACTCCACAAGACATAGTGATCCATTAATGTTTTGCAAGATAACAATGCCATATTTAAGTTTGATAGTGGTTCTTTAATAGATATCTAACCTGTGGATCTAAGAGCAATTATCAACAATGACGACAGACAAAACCTCACAGATAACTCATGGTCTATTTGGCATGATTGATAATCAGGGTTGGTCGGGTATGTATCTATGATTCAATATTCCATTGAAAGTAGATTTTTTCTTTTTAATTATGTCAGTGGCATCCATTGAAGTCCCAGCGACTACATTTAAATTAAAATAACCACCATTAGGTATCCCTTGTAGGCTCATGAAGGTTATGGCTTGCATAGATGCAACAACAATGGATGACCATGACTGTATTTTGAACTTTCAAAGCCGTCAATGTAATGACAAGTGATCCATTACTTTTTTGCAGGATAACAGAGCCATCTTTAGGACATGTCATATTTAGGATAGTAGGTCCATCAGAATATACACCTGGCATATTTCTATAGATGCAATTTTGTACTCTTTTGTGAAATAAAATTACAAAGATGCAAAGTATAAAAAAATATATAAAAAATATAAACATTTTTCTTGATAAATCAGAAGAAAAAACATGGAGCTCAAAAGAATTGCAAGATGAAATAGATGCAGCTATAGTTCACCCCTCACCACATCGATATTTCATGGATTCCTCCCTCAAACTGAGATGAATTTTGATGGCTACCTTGGCAAGATGCTCCATCTAGAAGCAAATCCTGGTTTTCAAAAGAAATCGCATGGAAAATAAATTGCAAATCCTGGTTCTATTCGCATATAAACAATAGAGATTACACTAGGATTGTGAAGAACATCAAAACTGGCAAGAGATCAAAATCCACGCACTGCATTTTTCCACAAATGGGAAGCAGACTCACAAGATATCTCAAGCTATGTAAGTGTCTCTGATATTTTGTGATTACTAACACATGTCGATGGAAGGGTCTTCCTCAAGAATCAATTTATTTCCCTTGTCAATTTCGTAAGCCTTTCAAATACTAATTTTCTTTATTTAAATTTCATAATAACCTACCTATTTCCAGTGAACATTGATAGACATGTCTGTTTCCCTCTCCACGCAATGAAATATGGACCATCGGTGTTGCTAAATCCTATGATCCTGGCCATTAGCGGGTCCCATCTAAGTTGGGGAAGATCTGGGTTGTTCGTGCACCAGATCGCCTCTATATCCCCACAAAAATTCATCCCAAAACGAATGGCCACGATCTATGCTAGCATTAATCTCTGTTGTCTGCACGGACTTCATCTTACACTACGTACTTCATGCCTCTTTCCCTGCTGATGGCTGCGATCCCTGGCCAAATCAATCTTGATGACCTGAATCTTCCCTTCGAGTGACGACGCCCATAAAATGCATCAAGGTCATACACGTGTTGGCCTTTGGTGGATTTTGATAAATCCATACTTCCAAGTCCATATCCCTCTGAAATTATACAACTATTGTCGTAATTACTCGTGATGTGATGATGATAATGACTTTAACAATATCACTAGTAAGATTTACCATATGATGGAGGTGGACTTGGAAGCCCCCCTTTCAAGAACACAGACATTTATATGAAATTTGGTCAAAATTGACTTCAATAAATCCTTTGTGTGTCAACCTAGTATTCCCTTAAATGTTGTATTCTAGGATTTTGGAAATGCCTCTATGTAATTGATCCCTCGAGTATTTTTAAATTACACAAGGAATGAATCGGAAAGGGATATGCTTAAATATTTTATTTAGATAAGGCCCAATTTTAACACTATAAATATTTCCCTTGGGAAAATATTATATTTTCTAAGGAAAGAGGCTACATAATACCTAATAGGATAAGTTGTCGAGGAAATTATCTTATATGGGTTGGAACTTAACTTAGGAAGAAATGGAACTAATGGGGCACAAGCAATATTGATTTTTTTAGAAGGAAATCCAGTGCCATCAATGGATCAGAGGGATAAAGGCATATCTCGATAATTGGCCAACCTGATTCCCCCCTGAGGTCAAAATAATAACTAAGGGCTAACATACATTTAAAGGAACAAAATTTTGGTGAATGGACCAAGTTGAAGAATACTATAACTAGATTGATAAATGCACTCCTGATGGTTGTCCTTATGGTGTCGATTGCCTCTTTAAACATGGAACTACAATAAAATAGTTGACTTTTTCATTGTTTAGCATTAACAATGGCCTCAACAAGCTGAAGCAATATTCCTTTACTATCCAAACAACTTGCTTTTACATCTAAGCTTTGAATCTATGATATGTATATTCCATTGTGTGTTTATGTTTTGTATTCTTTTTTAAATTTCCTAAACATGGAATTTGGGGTTTTATGAAAACAAATTGTATAATTTTGATCACACCAATGACCTATATATATTGAGGGTACCATGATTCGTGGCACATGTTCCAATTTAAAGAATCCATTTTTATTGTTAATTAATTGGTTAAATGCCCTGCAAGGAAACATGCACTAGATCTTCATCTAGTCACTATAAATATTTTGCAATAGTTTCAATATCCACACATTTAATGTTTCATGTGCAAGTTTATGTTTGTCATGAGAAATAAATATGGATGTACTCCATTTACACTAATAGGTCTAACCACAAGTATCAAAATTTCTACTGTTTATATGGCAAGAGTTCTGTCATGTTCCCATTTTGTCAGCACCAATGTCATTACAAACCCCATGGATCCTAGTGATAGTTTAGAATTAATTAATTAATGAGGGGTTAAGTTTTAAGGCTTTAATTAATTAGGTTGTTTTAATTTAATTTTATCCTAAGTTTGAAATGCACTTGATGGAAGTATTTTTCATTTATAGATATTTATTTCAATGGAATAAAGTGGATAATTATTCACAAGGGCGCATTAGAGGATAAGGATTGACAAAGTGATAGAGTGTAAAGGAAGAAAAGATAAAAGAATTCAAAGCTAGGAAAGCAGGAAAAAGAAAAGAAAAACTGGCACAAGGTACAAAAGCAGCAAAGCTTAGGAAAAGAAAAATAAAGAAGAAAAGAAGATAAAAAAAGGAAAATATCAAAGCAGAAAGCAGGATAAGCAGCAAAGCTTAGGAAAAGAAGAATAAAGAAGAAAAGCATATAAAAAGAAGAAATCGGAATAAGACAGAAAAGTAGGAAAAAGAAGGACAAAGCAGAAAAGTGGGATAAGGAAGAAAAGTAGGACAAAGCAGAAAAGGAGGATAAGGCATAAAAGCAGGAAAAAGTAGGACAGAAAAGAAAAAGCATGATAAAGCAAAATCAAAAGCAAAAGCAAAATCAAAATCAAAATCAAAAGTAGAAAGCAAAGAAAAACCATAAAGAAAAGGCAAAAGCAAAAGCATAAAGCAAGGCAAAATCATAAAGCAAAGGAAAAAGCAAAAGAAGAAAGCCAACAATCCTTATTCTCTCCTAGAAATTATTTATTATTAATTTATTATTTTCATGAGAGAAGTCTAGAAGAAAAGAGCCAGTGTATAGGTTCAATGCATCTAACTCATGGATTACTTTCCCAAGAATCAAACCAAGTTATAAAAGGAGTGCACACCACTTGCCCATCTTTTGACAGTTTGTAAATTAGATTGGGTGCAATTTTTCCTTTGTGACTTGGGAGATGTGCCCCTAGTCCAAGCTGGGATATGTGCCCTTTATTCTTCAGAGAGGATGATGACATCCAGTCTTCATCATTGATTTTATTGCAGGTCTGAAATTATGATCCATTGGTTGGTGTTCTGATTGTGTGGTTCAACTCATTCATTCAGTAAAAACAGTGTTGAAGGGTCGAAATGGAGGTTATGGTTTTGACATTTATGAGAATTTATGGACCTTGAGACCTATTCCATTGTTCCTGTAGGACTATTTACATTAGGAAACACTTTTTTTTCATCAAAAAAGGTGTATGGATGAGCAAGTTATGGCCATTTTAATAGATTTGGGGGTTCTAGCTAAAAACAACGCATCGTTGTTGTTCTATCTAGTTTGGTGAATGCACCCTGTGAGCATCCCTAAATATTGGTGCACCACCCATGAGAAGAGATCAGTTCATTTTCATCCTACATATCATATTCAGTGATTACACTTCTCCATTTTACTCTTCTCTGAACATTCTTCTCCAATCATTTTAAAAATCCAAGAATTGATGAATCCCTGTAATGTCTGAGTTATGAAATTTTTTTTATTGATTAATAAGCTCAGTTCTTGTTTGTATATGTTGTTTATTTCATGTCTGATTCATATTAAATATCATAAGAATAATTCAATATCCTTAGAGGTTGTTTGAGCTCATATTTCTCAAGACTAGCTCATTGTGCAATTATATTTGACTAGGTTTTCAATATTTTTAATTAAAAGTTCTATGGATGATCATTTTTGGTTCTTTCAATCAACATAGGTTCTTATGAAAGTGATGAATTCCATCCAATCATTAGAATGATCATTTGTGGCATTCTATGCATGTTTGGGAGAACCTATAAACAAACTAGCTAAGCAATCCTACATAGCACTCTTCCTCCTTTTGTCTCTAAACTCTGTCAAATCCTCCCAAAACCTATGTAACTCTTGTCCAGCATTATATTGGGGGTTAATTATCTGATATCCACCCTTTTGTTTCCTTCAAGTGTAAGTGGAATTCTCTAGCATGCATATGTTAGTGTGCTCAGGAAGCCTTGAACTAGACTTCAACGACAGTTGTTGTTGAAACATAAATGGCCCCAATAAATTGTGCATAGGAGTATGAAGATAGCCTTGATTACGATGTTTATGCTGTTGCACACTCCTTAACATATTTTGTAGATCTAGAAAATTCCAACTATCAAGCTCTTGGTGGGTTAATCAGTAACCAAGACTACTTTCTTTTTGACTAGTTTCAGTTTTGCAAATCCATGACTTAAAATTGTTGTGACTTAGTTAATACACTTGAAATATTATATGGGAATATTACAAGTTCTAAGGTATTGGATGAAATTATTAGCAATCAAATACAAACTTTAGACAATTCTGGGTTAGGATATGAAAAAGAAGATTCAAGTTCAATCATATCGAATTGCTTCACCCACCCCCCCCCTCTAAGTATCATCAAGAACTCCAACAATTGGTATTAGATCCCAGTCCTTCAAGAGCAGCCTAACAAATGGAAGGTATATTACTGTGCAGATATGGTCAGACAAGAAGGACTCTCTACAAGCATAGCACCAAATTTTGATGGCTCAAATTACACCTTCTAGAGCATAAGAATGGAAGTGTACATACTTGCAGTCTCTTGGAGTTGATGTTTGGAAATCTGTTGAGAATGGCTATAAAGTTCCCAAGACCCTACTAGTTGAGGCAGTTGACAAAAGACTATATGAATGCATTGCAAGGGCTAGGAATGCAATACTATGTGGTTTGGTAGACTCAGGGTTCACCAAGGTTATATTATAGTGTACATTAGCTAAAGAAATGTGGGATAAGATTAAAAACATCTAGGAAGAAGATGAGAAGGTTAAGAATTAAAAGCTACAAACCTATTTAGGATAGTTTGAAACTCTAAAGATAAGGAAAGAAGAAAACACTGCATCCTATTTTCTTCATGTGGATGAGATTTTCAATGCTATCAAAGGCCTTGAAGTAGAAATTTTTGAACAAGTAGTCGTCCAAAAGGTATTGAGATCCTTTCCAACAACGTTTGAATCCAACATATCAGGTCTAAAAGATAGAAGATATCACCTAGATAAATTAACAATGGATGAACTTCATCGGATTTTTACTGCATATGAAATGAGAATTGGAAAGGAGAATCCTTCTAGAAAGGAAGCAAACTTTAAGCCTCTAAAAAGACAAAGAGAAGCAAGCATGAGAAAATTAAGACTTCCTCTGATGAATTAGACGATGAAGACGCAAACTTTGTGAATAAATTCAAGAAGGGTCGTGGCAAATACAAAGGTAAGTTACCTTTCAAGTGTTTTGGATGTGGTAAAATAGGCCACTTTTCCTCTAAATGTCCTTACAAGGAAAGTATAGATAGTGATTATGAGATAGAATCTAACCATAATTAGAAAAGAAGGAGAATGCACAAAGGAAGAAAGTCTGGAAATAATAAGAAGTTATTTAAACAGAAAATGAGTCTATACTCCAAGGAGGACAATGGTTCATCTGATGAAGATGATAGTGAAGATGATCCAAAAGAAATCATTAGAGGAAATTTGGGGTCTAAAGTGGGCCTTATAAGAAAACAAGCCATCATATAAGAAAACAAGCCAACCATAATTGCTTGATGAGTTGGAATTCAAGAACCAAAAGAATTTCAATAAAATGAGTCAACCATAATGGTTGACTTGAGATATTTGTCATAAAAAACTACTTTTTTGTCCGTATTTTCAACATATATCCCTATGTTTTTACTCAAATTTTGAGTGGGATCCCTAGTTGGGATGTAGAATTAAATTCCCCATCCAATGAGTACCCACATTGCATACTTTTGATGGACATCGCTGCCCCAAAAACAATAAATACTTGGAAAAATGTGATGATTACATTTTTTCAAGGTATTTCTTGTTTTTGGGGCAGCAGGGTCCGTCAAACATATGCAGTGTGGGTACTCGTTGGAGGCGAATGGATGCAAAATTTAATTATGCATCCACTGAGTGCTCCCGCTCAAAATTTGAGTAAAAACATAGGGATATATGTTGAAAATACAAACAAAAAAGTAGTTTTTTCTTTCTTCCTCCAAAATTAATAAATATTAATATATTATTTTCCTTAGGAGGCCCATTTTAGACCGTTCATGGAAATTGAAGAAGATTATATGGAGAATGAATATTAAGAAGAAGAATAATTAGTTGATATAAATTTTGAGGGAGAGATTATAAGTTCCCTGGAAGAACTAAAGAAATCAAGAAAGAAGAATAAGTAATTAAAGGAGCAACTAATGAAGTATGAAGAACAAGTAGAAGAAGCTAGGATAGTAGAAGGAAATATCGCAGGGAAGATAAAAGAGAAAGAAGAAACGTGTAAGAAGTTGGAGACTAGAAATATCTCTCTAAGAAAGGAACTACAAAAAGTAAGTACTCCCTTAAGCTATCAATGAAATTTTACACCCTTGGGTTCATGGGTTTTGTCCCATTTTAGGATTAAGTCTCCTACATGGAAGCCTTTTCTATCCACATATTTCTTCTCAAACCAATGTTTGACCAATTGTTGATCTACACTAAATATTCTATTAGCTTTCTCCCTTTCCCGATCTTCCAGTTTCAAGAGTCTGAGTATCAATAATGTTTTTCATTATCATACAATTGGCTTCTCTATTGGACTGGGCTCATTGGAGACAGGTTAGGAATATGTTCGAGGGAACTATAGCCTCTACTCCATATACTATCTAAAATAAAGGTAAGGTACCTAGTTAATTATGTCTTGGGTTTTACTATATCTACCCAAAGGGTGCTTGGTAAGGCTTTGTGCTAGTTCCTTTGATGATCCACTATAGTTTTATTAAGAATTAAAATTAGGTTTTTCTTAATGGACTCTACAACACCATTCAATTGAGGTTTGTAGTTTGCAAAGTACCTTACCTTAATATCTTTTCCCAAAGCAAATTTGGTTAATTTTAATGACGAAAAAATATTGAGCATTATAAAAAACTAGAGAATTGGGAACACCAAACTTGGTAATTATACTTTGGGATTCTAAGAAGAATATCACTTGGTTTTTATTGAAAACCTTTAGGGGAACTACTTTTTTCCATCAAGTACAATAATCCATTAGGATCAAGATGAGCATATGATGTTGAGAGCAGTTGGGATTGATTTCCT
The DNA here is from genome assembly GCA_027924585.1 of Larix kaempferi. Classification (NCBI taxonomy): domain Eukaryota; kingdom Viridiplantae; phylum Streptophyta; class Pinopsida; order Pinales; family Pinaceae; genus Larix; species Larix kaempferi. Next base: position 3,664,641 of record BSBM01001261.1, read on the forward strand.
CTATAATGTCCAAACCTCGTTTTTTAAATGGAATTTCCAACAAAATCAGTCGGAGTGGGAATGATGCTTTAGTTTATCTTCTTGCGGCTCTCTAGTAGGTGGGACATTTTATGAAATAAGAGTGTGCACATTTAAACAAACAATAACTATATTACCATAGATTTTGACACAAAAACACATGTAATAAAATTACTATAAATCAACATATTATATGATTTTAAATAAAATGACTATAAATCAACATATTAGATTATTTTAATAAAATGACTATATAAATCAACATATTAGATGCTTTTAAAAAGATGGTGGGAAATATAAGAAATTTTAATATTCTTAGGAAGGGTTTCAGTTGTCATGAACTTTGTGTAAACTATGGTGCAACTTGGAGATTGATCGAGACAAAAAGAGTCCACCTGTAACCTGAATATCGAGAGAAACATAGTCGAAACATAGTCCACCTGCAACCTAGAGATCGATACAAAGAGAGTCCACCTGCAAATCAGACAGTTGGATCCCTTCCCACCAGTCATGGATTGTTTCATCTACCAAGCTCAGAACGGGCATAGAGTTTCCTCCTGGCCAACTCCTGGGGTAATCTCCTTCCCCCAAGACCCATATGTATATGCATATGGCCAAATCCACATGTATACCCATCAACAACTAAGGAAAATTAATCTATAGAGGTAGTTTCACTGACTTATATAGTTGGTCCAATTGAATAAGCAATAGTTAGAGCACCTACTAGGGAAAAGGAAAGGACGAGATAGGAAAAGGAAATAGAGAAACGACATAGACAAATGCAGAAGCATTTCATCGTGGGATAAGCAAAGACATGAATAGAGGCCAAAGGTAGATCCAAGTCCAGGACAAGCAGATCAAGGTCCAAATTAAGCATACCTTATACCACTGAGATCCATTGATCTTGTTGAAGAACCAGTAGATTCTCCAGTTGGTTTAGTAGTCAGTTCATAGGTAAAATATGCACATATGTTATTAGATGATGCAACTATATCGTACCTAGTAGAGTCAACATTACAAGATCCTACAAACTGATCTTACTGGAAATTATCATACAAACTACATAGGGTGGCCTATAAGTGTATTGAAAAAATATTGATTTGTTCACACACTTGCACACTGCACTTCCTCACTGCTATTCTAACAAAAAAAATCTCTCTACCAGGGAATTGACTATTGGAGTTCATCTATTAGATCTTCTAGTGCATCTGGTGTGTAGTGCAATAGTTTACCTGGCCCATTGCCTAAAACTCTTCTCCTGGATCTATTCACCACTACATTGTAGGGAGGAACTTGGGAAAGTTTTGGACTGACAAACCAATCCACCAAAAATTTACATAGGACTCGGATAATCATATCTATTGAGACTCAAAATTAGGGAATTATAACTAGAAAAAGGGGATGAGAACCCAAAGTATTTGCATAATTTTTCAAATTATAGGAAAATATAAAACATCATTGCTCATCACCCTACACCTATTTTTTTGTAGATAAGTTCATTTTCCAAATTCAAACCAACAACTATCATCTATTTTTAAGTATAAAATAATATGCTAAGTATAGGTTTCTTAAATAAGGGATTCATTCTTGGTGAATGCATACAAGGGGAAGAAAAAATTTCCACTACTTTCAACCCATCAAGCCGAGAGAATTTTCAATGCTTCTGATACTGAAAGGCACAAAGGGTTGATGGATCAAAAACTTAGAGTGGCTCATTTTTGGAAGATATACAAGGATGATAGAGAAACTAATTTAGAACTATTCAAGATGGAATCATTATTCCCTAATATTGTAGATGATATGACCATTAAGAGATTAACATAGGAGCTTAAAGAATTTAAAGCTCTTCTTTTTTGTGTTAACTAGGGTATTTGGCTTAACATGCAAATTTTGTTTTCTTGGAGTTTTCAATCCTCTCATATGAAACATATCTTTGTGTTTTGCTTATCCAATTGATGAGGTATTGAGCCTTGAGGCTTCTACTGAAGATGCAAATATCCATTTTTGTTGCACCCTACTTGTTCTTAATCAAAGTAACCACTTTTGCTCCTACATCTTCACTCTATGTTTCTCCTTTGTATGAATTTGGTTTGGGGTCAATTTCTGCTGATCCTTTGCCTTTTAGTCTTTCTTTCATTCCTCAATTTGTATCCTCAATGTTTGCAATTGTTTGCTAACAACAATCTGAACATTTTTATAAGTATATGGCGTATGCTAGGTGTATCATGTAGTTATACTTCTAAGCATCAAAGCCTAGAATCTGTAGTGCATATGGTGTATGCTAGGTTTATCTTGTTGTTATACTTCTAAGCAATAGAGCTTATCTATCCTTGTGTTGATCCAAAACTGAAGTACATCCCTTTGTGAGCATAACTCAAGTTAGTTTCAACGCTATATATGGTTATTATTAACACTCTCATATGTGGGCCACTTGGTTCAAATTTTGATGCGGACCGTGCTTTCATGTTTTTCTCCCAGTCTTGTGAATCTTAAGCTATGTTGTCTTGACTAGTGAGTTTGAATCAACAAAGGTTTAGTCCTCATTGTGGAGAAGCAATCATAACATTGAGTGTTGATATTTTAGTTGTTGCAAGGCTTATATTTGGCTATGTATCAAAGGGTCATACAACATAGTAACTGTGTACCAAACAATTTCATCCTCCTCATCTCTTATTCTAATTTTTAGGTCCTCCCCTTGAAAACCAATTTCGTTTGCTTCCTCCCACCTTTGATTCAACTAACTTTTGTTAGTTCTTTGTAGGAATAATTTCAAAGGAACTTGGATCTTATTTCCAAAAGGACAAAATAAGTTGGATGAAATTGAAAAATAAGTACAATTTGTATCCTTGGTTCTTCATTGTAATATAGCAGAAATATTTTAATTGTAACTTGTAATCATTTAAATTGATACGAATTGAAAACTGGTTATGTGTAGAACATTAAAAGAATATAGAGATGGGGTTGAGGAATTCTTAAAGGTTTCTAAGGAGAATTCAAAGAATGATATGACCAAAAAATACCCATGTAATGTGGCATAGTGAATGTACAAACATTTGATAAAGCATGAGAGCATTTGATCTATGATGGTATAATAAAACAATATAACATTCGGTATGCACGAGGAGAGAGCTTTCACAGTCATGTATCATGAATTTTTTTTGAAATCATCTTCTCTCAAACATACATATATTATAGTAAATATATCATTTATATTTATATGTGCAAACTCGAATTTTTTTTTGTCTCCTGCAGATTCCATTTGTGCAATCCATGTTATGATTCTAATTTCATTAAAACCATAAAATCAGTGACATGAATCTTAATTGTCTTAATCACAGGAATATGAACATGCTATGGAGCATGATTATAATAATTATGTTTATGAGTTTCCAATGTTTTTTCAAAATTATAATGAACTTCTTGACAATGATGATGATACAACCACTGTTGATGATGAAATGCTTCAAATGGTGAATGATGCTTATCAATGTCTTAATGAAAATATCAACAAAATTTGTGAAAATGCAAGCTCCTGAACCCGATGTGGATATCCCAGAGCCTCCCCAAACCAATCCATGACTAGGCGTTGGACCCTCTCCGTCTGTGTTACCGGAAACGGAACGTGGGCAGGCGTTTCCCTCCAAAAACGGCTAAGAAACGGAAACCTGACAGAAAACACCATTTTCTACAGTCGTTTCCGTTTCTCTAGCCATAAATTTGTTTCTTACGAAAACGATGTTCGTTTCTCAATGTTTCTGGGCATCGTTTTTTGTTTTTTAAGGTTACTATGGTAGTTTCAATATGTTCTAGAATATAAGGCTGGGTATCAATCTGTAACTGGAAGGAATGATGGGTATCAATATAAATGCGGTTTGGAGATCCTTGTACTGAAGAAGATCAGACAGAGTTTTCTCTATGTAATCATCTTTGCAGGTCAGAGAAGCATAATGAAATTGTGGGCAAGTTTGTTAAGGTCTTACTGCACAAAGAAATTATGACATGTTCCAGTGAAAAGATCTGCCTCAATGGCATGCTCTACTGGCCACATAACTGAAGATGGTCATGTATTTGTTTGTGACCATTTGAAGAGGATACCACATCATGTGGTTTTTGTTATTGACAAGTCTAGTTCAATGTCCAGTCCTAACTCCTGATATAAAACCAACCATGGCAAAATTTAAACGTCGACACAATTGTAGGCTAGGCTGTGTGTATGAAGCTATTGTTCGATTCATTGCTACTCGGCTTAGAACTACTAGTGATGATTCTTTCTCTTTATCTGTGGTTTTGTTCGACAATACATTGATTCTTGCACTAGAAATGCAGAAGATGAAGGAAGATATTGTGGATAGGCTTCTTCAATATGTTGCAAAGGGGAACCAGTTATTCTTCTGGTTTGAAACAGGGAGAATACTAGTTAAGAATGATACCAAGCCCTATTTAATGCTCCATTTTCAAATTGCTCTACCTCTCTTTTTCTACCTGGAATCGCTCTACCTACAAATTGTCAAGATTCATTTTCTTATTCAATATTGTTGTTTTTTCTCTCTCCTCGTTTCTTATATGTGTGAAACCTTCAAACTTCGTTTCTCGTTCCGTTTACGTTTCTCGTTTCTGGTAACATAGCTCTCCGTAGCTTCCTGTCTTCTTGCGATAAGTGAATGAACCTCCAGCACAAAGGAGACGCGTTCTGCCAAGAAGCCGCCAAAGATGCGAGATTTGTTAATAAACTATCGCAAGTGGAGCTGGAATTGAGACAGATCCAAAGATTTATCGCCCCATCAAGCTACAAGATCTGTTGCTATTGCTGTTGAGGTGTCTAAATATACTACTCTATCTACATACAGAAGTAAGGGAAGAAGTGCTGAGGAAGAGAGAAGTTGTTTAGCAGAAGACACGCCCTCTTGAAGGAGTCACCACCAAGAAAGAGAGCTATCTAAGGGTGAAGCTGTTGCTGCATGCCTACTAGATAGAAGACACAAACGTAATGTGAGAGAGAGAAGATTCAACATTATATGCCTAAAGGTTTAATTGAAGAACGCCTCAGTTGTCCAAGGATTATAGCTATGACTGAGGCATGCAGAGGATGCCAATAGTGTGAGATGTTAGTGAGAGATGTGCAGACCCAAACATTTCTGCAATTGATAGATTGGTTGTGTGAGGCGATCATGTGAGGGCTGATCTCTTACTTAAGGAGCTCTTGTTGTTTATGAAAAGTTATGTGGTTAACTTTGGGATTTTGTGTCTATCAAAAGTCATGTCAATAATTTTCAACTTGAGTTCTTGAATCGACTAGATGGGATGACTGTGTTTAGACAGCTCACACAGACGGAGCTGAAAGAGATTGTAAATATAATGTTGAAAGAGGTCTTTCAACAGCTTAAAACAAAAGAAATTGATCTTCAAGTGACAGAACGGTTCACATATCGAGTTGTAGACGAAGGCTATAGTCCCAGCACGAATCATCAGATATCTTGAGGTTTGTTGATGAGAACATCAAGTGTGAAGAGGATCGCTTGTATCCATCGAACCTGGAGCAAGGCCTGCACTACTACCACACTATGTCAAAGAAATCTATGTCATTTGGGTGAATTCAGCTATACATAATTTTATTTTGGTATCAATTTAGTTGCATTTGATGTCAAAACCCAAAGTAAAGTCAAGTTAAATCTATGAATTGACTAGGACAGTTAGTCACACATTTGGGTGCATTCGACTATAGGTGAAGCCTGATATATATTATTCCGTTTTAAGTGGTAATCCAAAGTTATGTTGTAAGTGGAAATGAGACTAAGTCAAGTTGAGTCAAAGCTAAAGTTGCAATTAAGGTTGATGCCCACAAATTTCAAACGACAAGTTGAGTGAGTTCCATTTGAGAGGTAAAATATTTTTCTAAGTGATGTAAAATCATTCAACTATTTTTCTAAATAATGTCATGATCAAGTAGAGTCAATTGAGTTTACCAATCCAAGGTCATAGGTGTCTCCCCACAAGAAACATTTTATGAAAGAAATCTGAGTTGCATAAGGAAAATTGCAGGTATAAGTGCAACATGACATGAAGAAGATGGAAAACAAATAAGAAGATAAATCATGTTGAATGCTTTTTGTACCTGAGGTGTAATTGAGCATATGTGTTGTAATGGCTACATGATCGGTTACCCGACACCCCATAGATATTTTGGTACAAAGTTGCAAAGCTTAGCCTTCTCCATGTGTTTTGTAAGCCCTGTTGAGTCATGTCTATATGTGTTGAGTCATGTCTATATGCATTAGTGTGGTAAAACATGTAATTGTGTAGTGTGTATCCCTCCTATACATGGAGAGGATGTGGCATCAAGTTGTGGAATAGACCACTATGAGAGGTACGGGGGTGACAGGTGTACCTGTAGCCTAAACTTGATGGTGAATCGTAGAAGTTGAATCTTTGATTAAGAGGGGGATGTGAGATGGAGTAAACTCAAACTATGAGATGTTGGGAAGGAACAAGGAATGATTAAAGGCAAGTTTAACATGTTGATGAACCATATAAGTGAAAATCATTCCTGGAGAACTGGCGAGTATAGTGGATGACACCCATGTATCTTGGGAGACAGTTTGTTTATCTATATGGACATCAATAATCAGTTTGATGTAGGTACAAAAAAAGAAGCAAGAAAGTTCGAGGATTAAGCCAGTGGTGAAGAAATCCCAAGTAAGTGTGTGTACTTAAATTAGTTTCCTCCATCATGTTCTATTGTAACATTCGTGGTGATCTACAAACCACTTTGTAGTGCAAGGTTTCTCATCAACCTAAAAACCACTTTTCATGAAATTTTGAAGTTTGTGGTCAACTAGAAACCACTTGGTGTTTGATTCGTGGTAAGCCAAAACCACTTGGGAATTGTGATGGTTAGAGGTAAGGTGCAAAATCCCAAGATGATTTATGATAAGGGGAAGATAGTGAAATGGTGCAAGAGACTTAAGTCCAACCTTAAGAAGATAAAAATTGAATATGAAGACATGACTCTAATCAAGACTTCACAAATAATTCATTTCTCCATTAAAGGGGAAAGTTAGAAATAATGTAGAAACTAGCACAACCACTTAACTTGTGGCCGTTGAACACCGATAGGTCACAAGTTAAGTTTCATGAAGAATTTATCTCTTACTTGTTCTGCATGCTAATTAGTTGTAATCACCTATTCTTCTCCATGCCTTAGCTAGCTGCTGCTACTGTTACCTTATTTAGTTAAATGGGTTTGTCTATCTGTTATCCATACATTAGCTACCAATTATTTTTTATATTTCTTTTTTTTATAATTGTTTATTTGGAATTTTGAATGATGACCATAAAATCAATCTTGACGTGCACTTGTCTCATCCTTCTTCAATCTAGGAAAAGCATAGATGGCAGTCCACCCTAAATTCTAAAATATAAACACCTATAGCTGTAATGAGTTGGAAATTAGTTATCATTGAAACAACAATGAGTTATTGTTGATAATTGGTTCCAAATTGGTTTTAAAGATCTTAACTATTTTAAGAGATCTAAATCCACCATCTTAGGATCTAAAGAGCTCATGGAGTGCCCTATAAATGTAACTTGTTCACAAGTAATATATGAATCAAGTGTGGTAGGGTTGAGACAATCTAGTTTCAACACTTGTGTGGGAAATGCTGCATTTAATTTCTCTTAACTATCCTTGAGGAAGGAATTTCACATCTTTCAATTTCTAAGCTGTATATTGCATAGTAAAATGATAACAGCATATTTAATTGCGTTTTAAGTTTTAAGCTCTTATCTCTTAAAAAATCCTATGGTGGCTTAAAATATCTGGAACCTTGTGGTATTATTAGGATGCTTAACTAAAATCTATAAATCACACGCAAGCAAACGAACGTCACTATCCTTGGGCATCATTTTCACACAACTCTGATTGGAGTAGGCTACCATAACCACTTAATATGGGGTGGACGTCCACCAAGAAGCACGTCCCACCAAAACGAAGGAAAGAAAACAAATCAACTTAATGGAAAACAATGTGTACTGGATTTTCATTCGCAAATGGAGTAGAAATTATGAAGGGCAGATGGAGAAATATATATATATATATGAACCTTCCAAATCACCAGTAAGTAGTGTTTGCTGAGCCATTGAGACATCTTTAATTTTGGATGTGAGAATGATCAGATGGAAAAAAAAACTTAAGATGAAAAAAGAGAACTTCGGATGGGTAAATGGAAAAAGAGAACCAGTAAGTAGTGTTTGCTGAGCCATTGAGACATCTTTAATTTTGGATGTGAGAATGATCAGATGGAAAAAAAAACTTAAGATGAAAAAAGAGAACTTCGGATGGGTAAATGGAAAAAGAGAACCAACAGAGAAGCCAACTAATCAGAAATATATGGAAGTTTGGAATTAAATGAAACATTGATCCAGTTGGATTTGTGAAGGGTTGCACATTTCTACAATTTATCTGATATTTTTCATGCAATTGGGTGAAACATCATTAACTTTGGACTATTTCTGCGGCTGTGGACACCGGATATTCGAAGTGAACATTTGCAGAATACGATTGGACTTTGAAAAGAACACTAATTTTTGGGTAGCTAAAGAAAATATTCAGTGACATTGTAAAATTTGGTTTCATATAGAGTGTTTTATACCGAAACTTACTGAACATTTACTCCAAAAGAAAAAAGAAAAACTAGTCACAGTAAGAAATTTGTAGTTATGATTCTGGTATTATTTGGTTGGAATGAGTGAGATAAATTATGATTCTGTTCATGGTTTTATCAAGTCAACAAAATATGTCTTTCACTTTGAGAATTGTTGAGATCCATAAAAACCAAATTTATCTATAACGTAAACCTGTATATCCATGGCTAGTGATAGGAGAGTCCATCTGGTCCTATCCATCCTCATGACAAACAATATGCATCCTCATGCATGCAGTGTAATGTTATCCAAATTGGAATATATACAGTTTGATTTTAAATCCAATAATGCAAACGCGCATATTACTTGCCATTAAAAATCCACCAAATTTAAAATTACCTCGGTACCAATTCAGTAATAGAATTAGCATAGGCGTTAGATGTAGGAGCAGGAGCCAGAGGAGTGAGAAATGAAGCTGGTATTGAAGCATGTGACAAGCCAGAGCCAGGCCTGCTGGACCCAGTACTAACTCGGCTCATAGGATTCGTGAAAAAGGGTTTTGTGGGATCCGGTAAAGTCATCACATGAGACGAAATCATGAGATAGACTGTCGACATTGGTGGACGAAGTGATGAGTCGGCTTGTGTACACAAAAGGCCAACATGAATGCATCTCAGCACTTGCTGCTTATCGCATGTTTCAACTATCCCTTCATCAATAAGCTCCACACATTTTCCTCCTTCATATGATCTCCATGCCTGCAGGTAGTCATTTTGATGAGATATCTACATGATGGACATACCGGCCTTAATTTAAAATCTAAAATCTCTGATACCTAAACCGTATATAGATGGTCCTAGATCTGCTTAAATAGAACGGAAAAGTGTCTCACCCATCCTAAGATAATCTGCATTTCAGGTGACAAATTATAATCCGTGTTCTTTCTTCCTGTTATAAGTTCCATGAGAAGGACGCCAAAGCTATAGACATCAGCTTTTGCAGTTAATTGACCCTGCATAGCATATTCTGGTGCCAAATACCCGCTGCATATCCAAATTACAATGTCAAATTTAAGAATGTCGTGATGATAAAGTGAAAATTATTTCCAAACGTAACTGTAGTCCCAGATCCTAAAGTAAAAGCTTAAACGATTATGTAAATCCCCACACAGAGACGATTGTCTTTTAAATCTTACTAAGTTCCAGCCACGTTTGTGCTGATCTGACTCTCATCGTCAGGAAAAAGTTTTGCCAAACCAAAATCTGCTATCTTAGGATTCAATTTATCGTCCAATAAAATATTGCTGGCTTTAATATCCCGATGAACAATCCTCGGTTGAGAATCCTCGTGAAGATAAAGAAGTCCACGGGCCACTCCAAGTATGATGTTGTAACGATTCCGCCAATCAAGCCGTCCGCGTTTCAATGGATCTATATCCATGTAGTATACTAGTTAATTATCATGACCGAAATAAGCTTCTGAAAAAATTAATAGTTTTTATCAAGACCACAAAATTAATAGTTTTTATCGACAATGGGACTGCCTTACCGAATATGATTTTATCGAGGCTGCTATTCCGTAGGTACTCATAGACAAGCAACCTTTCTGATCCCTCAGCACAACAGCCGAGTAGCTTCACAAGATTTCTATGCTGAATTTTGGCCACAACCTTGACTTCATTGAGAAATTCTTTCTTTCCTTGCCTGGAATTTAAGGACAGCTTCTTCACAGCTATTTCTTTTCCATCATGAGTAGTTCCCTGACACGCAAAAGATCCATGTGAAGATTATATCTTTTGAAGATTTTGGTGCATATTTAAGCTTAATAAGTTTCTATAACCAGGTGCGGTGACAGCAGCATGTCTATAACCATAATTTAAGTTTCTAAAAGCTAGAAGAATGTTTATTAGCCTGTGTTACCATGTTAACTTGTATACAGGGCCAAATCCATAATTTAAGTTTCTAAAAACGGGTAGAAGTTTATTAGCCTATGTTAGCATGCTACCTTGTATACAGGGCCAAATCCTCCCTCTCCGAGCTTGTTATCATCATGGAAATTTTCTGTAGCAGCTACCAATGTTTCCATATTAAACGTCACTATTTGTCGATCGTCAGTGGCTAGTGTGTCTTCCTGAACTATACAATCAAAATATACTCAGCCAAATCAGAAAATATGACATGATTTTTCGGCAAAAAATTAAGAATGCATGGCAAACTCAAACAGGTCATATAATCATATGCAATACCTTGGTATCTCTTCAATCTTCTCCGAGTTGTAAGCACGCATACGGCCAATAGCGCTAGAAGCAAGCAGCCTCCAACAACACCTAAAATTGTGGGTGTTTTGTTTGGATGCGTACTATTACTGGAAGTTGTGGCCACCGACCTATTAGCCGGCGCCTCAGCCAGTGGTAGAGAACGTGTAACAACCGATGAGTTAAAGAATTCATATGGTTCATAACCAACTATGCAACTTGAAAACAAGGCCTGAACTCCTTGTCTTCCATAATAAAGTGCAAAAATTTTATCGGTTGTTTGTGACAGACATGCTGTGCAGTTCTCAGCAGAAATATCTCTAGTGCACTGGACCAGAGCGTAAGTCTTTGGAAAGAAGGACTCTGCGGTTGCTCCGGAAGCATATTGATTACTCGAAGGTACATATGCTGCTTGAGCTGACAAATTGGCGAATAGGCTCTGCAAAGCCGCCTTAAAGTCATCAAGGTTAATAGAGACATTATTTAGATTGTAATGATACCAGCCAGAAGCAGTATCCAGTTGTCCGATGAAAGAATAGTTTTCATAACGCAAGAAGCATAAATCAGACCAAATTCTACCGCCAATGGCTTTCCCACATTTTTGACTTTGTCGAACGGTAATCGTTGCGTTTCGTGAACAATTGTAGCATTGATCGGCTGTTGCGTCTCCCCTGCATTGGAGGAGGCCATAAACTCTGTCCGGACTTTGGCCATAAACAGAAGTGTTAAATCCAGTTAGGGAAGTGTCTCGAACAAGACTATTAAACATGGTATTCAGATTGCTCTCAAAAGTACTGCCAATCTGGTAGGTGTTACGGTTGCAGAACAAATCAGTTTGATTGACTGCATTGCAAACCTCTGCATGAAAAGTAATGACCAACGCCGGGACAACAATGATGTAGAATAGGATGAGGAGAGAGCAGCCAGAATCCCTTCTGGTACGGAACTTCATAGTCGTTAGGGATTTAGGCTCAATGGAGAGGCTGGATATGAATGATCCTAACTGTACACGGATATAAAAACAACGATATCATCTCCTTTTTTTCCTGGAAAATACGATATGATCTCGTTTTTTCCTTGGGAACAACGATATCTTCTGGTTAATCAACCGAGCAAGTGTTTAGCGTTTAATTTATAATTTCAATGTTCTAATCTTATCGACTTTTCAAACCTAAGAAGTAAGAACCACCCATTATATGACAATCATGTACAGTCAAAGTAGAAAGCTTCGCAGCAGCCGCCAACTCACGAGCTATCCGCGAAATTTCCGACCTCCACCCATCATCGACAGCGGCACATATGGCATTTTCCAGACAATAAAATTAGTGTTTTGATTTCATTAAAAAAGTTAACGACATAGCACGTGGATGATAGGCCGTATGAAGATAACGTTATTCAAGAGCAACCTAAGTGTTAGAGGATTTGACTGTTTTTTGGGTTATATTGGTTGGCGGTATGGAAGTTTTGTTAAGAGGAAAAAGGAAAGTGAAAAACCCCTTGCCTTGACATCTCGTGCCGTTGACCCAGTGGTGGCATCTACATCTGCTGGTTCTCTAGATTCGAATCGGGCGCTTAGAAGCTTGAAAGCCCTAGCTACGGTTAAAAAATTATATTTTTCTCATTGAATATCCGAGAGATTGGAGGCCCTGTGAAGAAACTGGCCCTCAAGGCATTGCTGGACTCTTGCAATCCTGAGATTATTTTTTTTACACGAACATTGGTGTCGGTTGCCCGGGATATATTGTTTTTCCATAGCATTAGGCCCGACTGGGCTTTTGTATCAACAGATGCTGTGGGTTTCTCAGGCGGTTTACTGTCTGCAAGGAATCCTAATTTTTTCATCCTTTCTGCCTTTATTTCTATTCTGGGGATTCATCTGGTAGGGTCGGTTTTGGGATTGACTGGGGTGGTTAATCTTATTAACATTTTTGGCCCATATTCAGAGTAAGTCCATTTCTGGGGAATGGTCATATTGGTTGGTCTCTTGGAACTCGATAATCTTCTGGTTGCTGGCGACTTCATTCTCACTTTGTCAGCTTCTGCGTCATGGGGATCTTGTGCTCGGGGGGACTTATGTCCCTGTTAGCTAGTTTCCTCGCCGGAGGATTGGAATATCATGGAGATTCATTTTGGCTACTGATGGATCGGGTTGGATGTCATTGGTCTTTGGTTTCTGCCTTCATTTTCGGACCTGCTTCTTGTTGGTTTAAGATATCAAGTATCGCTATTTTTTTATGTTGAAAAAAATATTGGTTTTATTGTTATGTCTTTGACATATATGATTCACGAAGCTCAATTATTTCAAAGTCGTACATGTTCAAATTTTTAAATTTATAATGTTTACTCTAAGGTGAAACAATTTCTTTTTAATTGAATTTAAAAAAAAGCAATTATTTGAATGCTTATTGGTTCATTCTAATGATGTAAGCCTCAGGATTTGGAGCCCAGGCCTTGGCGGTGCTACTTACGCAAGACCTGCTACGGATCTCAATAAACCTCATAATCGACAATTTATTTCTTCCATTCAAGGCTTGGTGACAGCCAGCGTTGAACCTATCTACCTACCTATATGCCCTTAGCAGACCTAACAGAAGCTCGTGGCAGAAAGATCGATCGGTTTCGGGTCAAACCGGTTTTAACACAGTGCGCTTAGCAATTGTGTCTACGGTGTTTATCGAGCAGTTACATCCACATGTAGCCCTATACCAGTCAACATAGGCTTGTAAAGTGGCATCCAAGGCCATAATCCTAGATCAGAATCTTGACCTGTGGTTGCACTTGCGGAGGAGCACTTGTGGGATTCTTCAGCACCACAACAATGTTTTAATTGTAGGCTTTAACACGACCCTATTCTCCACATCAACAACAAACCACAGATTAGCAGACGGTGGCGGTGAGTACTTTCAAAATGGTGATTCCACCTTTATCTACAACCAGTGGGGGTTTCCAACAGAACCACGCCGCCCATAAACCCAACTAAAAACTTGATTATCCCATGTGGGGTTCACAAAGCACGAGTACTGTGACTCCCCTCCTGGCATTCCTCACAACAAAGCCCAATTCTATTCTCACACTAGTCAAAGTTCTTCTTCTGAGCAATAGCAGCTACCTCTTTTTCACTGATAAGGTATGCATACTCACCAATGGTCTATACTGGCCTCTCTCTTTGGCCAGTCGATTCTATTCACTTCTCCAGCCACTCTTCTACTCTGTAAAAAGACTTTGTTGCATTCCTCTCTTTCCAGTGCATGTCTAGGTTGTTTGAGTTGCTTTCCTTCATTAAGTGTACGAAGGGAACCCTCCATTCCCTATGGAGAAGTGTGTTATAGATGTGCATGAGTCGCTTCTATGAAAGCGAGATGAATGAGTTGGGAGAGTCTAAGGACTTTCCCGTATGTTAGCTAGGTTTTATCGTGTCAAATAATTGCAGCAATGAACAATAGCAGGCCTTTAGCTTTGGCCACACCCTAGTTTACTTTTATGAGCAACATTTCTCCTCATTGAATTGTATGGTGTAGGGTATAGATTGGTGGGTTTTTTTGTGTAATAGATCTTTTCACACTACTGAGCTTTGTTCAACCTAGGGTTTGAAATTGGTTTTGAGGTTTCATTATTTGTTTGTTGAGAGAAATAACAGACTTAGATATGTAGCATTTGGCATTACGGCATTGTCATGCAGTATAAAATTGAAAATGTTGATGCAGTTTTCCTTTAATTGGTGGATAAAATTTATGTTTTATTATTCAATTAATCTGTTGCAATCATGCACTATGAGCCAATGTGATGGTGTACTTTTCAATTTCATTATTAGCGTCTTGCTAACTCAATTTTGACCTATGAATTATGAATTATAGTTTCGCCTGTGTAATAGAAGGTTGAGATTAGAAGACTCATAGAAATCCTTCTAAAGGTTAAGAATTCGATTCTCGTGGGGGAGAAAGAGCCCGAGGCTATAATGAAATTTTTTTTGCAGAGAATACAAAAAGGTGAAACCCCAGCGTAGTTTCAGATATTTCCTATTGAAACAGAGAAATCCGCTTTCTGTCCCGAATACAAAGAGAAAGAAATTGGACCAGATGGTGGAAAGGCGTTTGAATAACAGTATAATTCTTAACGTGGGTGATTTAAAGTGGCTTGTAGAGCATCCCAACGCAGCAGGAGCATCGATAGAGTTGTCAATCCTCTTTCTGTGAAGTTGTTATGAAATTTGAGCCAATTTTTAGCTCGATATGGAAGAGCTGGTGGTCTATGGCTGATTGCGATTGCGACGTGTGAAACATACCTGCGTTGTCAAGTATATCATCCCTTATATGGAGAATGATTGGGACCTATAGCCTCTACCTATTATTGCCAAACCAACTCCAGGATTTTTTCCTAGGTTCTCCCTTGTTTATTCTGCTTTCGAAGTTCTCCAGTTATTTTAGTGTTTAAAATATATGTCTTGAAATGCTTCAAATATGTCATTATTTTAGATTTGGTGGATCATAATTAGCATTTTCAATTTTGGTTTCTATTTTTTTTGTTTGATGTACATATTTCAGAACCACAATAACGACCTAAACATTGCCCATCCACCAAGTGCAGAATGAATGACCAATAGCCAGACGCTGAATTAACATTTGAACCGAGGTGGCCTGAACTAATAATATTTAAACTCCTAGATACCAGTAGGCAAGGTGACAAATCCCTAATTATATGGGATCTTACAATTTTTAAAATAGGTTATGTGAAAATGCTTCACGATAGAAGGATGAGTGATTGAAGGATGAGGAACGTATTCCCATTATTTCAAGGATAGAAGGACGAGGAACGTATTCCCATTATTTTAAGGGCTTTGGCATTTACGTTAGTTGCATATTTGCGAGTATTTGCTGGTAATTAAAAAATATTTATGTTTCCTTTCAAAATAAATCTTTTGCCCAGAAAATTACAATAATTGTATTATGATATAATACCTTAGTCACCTTCCTTGTTTGCATAGAGGCTTCTATCTATGCTAATAGTGGTAGATTGTTATGGCTATCATAGGATTTAATGCTCAGCAATAAAGGAAAACAATGGCAAAGGAAGAGGCGGAGATGGCAGTTAAGAGGTACTTTAATTCAAATGGCTTACCATTCTTTCATGTTCAATCTTTGTTCCATTCTTTCATGTTCAATCTTTGTTCCATTCTTTCATGTTCAATCTTCGTTCTTTTGGGGAATGGTGAGTACTATTGAGAATTGTGGAGGTGGTGGCAAATCTCCATTTCATAAAAAATTGAGTACTAATGATTTGAGCAAGTTTATAGATACATTATTTTTATTCATCTTAACTCCTATCAATCGTTCACAACTCCAAGCAAATATATCATTCCTATAGCTTTCTACAAATAGAGCAGGTAGCAATGTCAAAGACATTGCCACCACGTGGCTCTTGTTTAAATTGTAATTTTGATTATATAACTGGATTTATTTTATTTAAATTATGTATTTTTTTAAATAAATATTTTTGGGGATTTGAACATGTAAATATCTATTTATAAAGTTTCATCTCAATTATTTATTACCAATTACTCTACTCTATATAAACTTAAATTATATAATTTCAATAACCTAAATCAATTTTAATTAAAAAATAACCTAAAATTAAATAAACATTTCAATAATTTGTTTTGCATGATTTTTATAATATTTTCCAGAAATGTGAAAACGTGTTTTTCTAAGTTTATATTATTAATCCATTTTACAAGTACATATAAACATGAATGTAGTTTTTATACCAGTTACTTATTTTATTTTACGTATAAATTTCACTTTACATTATAAAACAAATTAGTATTATTATTGTTATTATATATAAAATAAAAAATGATTTTAATTGATTTAAATATAATTTATATAAAAAATAAATTATATATAAAAGAATAAAAAAGATGTTAAGAAAAAGGTTACAAATTATTATTACTATTATTAATATACATAAAATCAAAAATGATTTTAAATTGATTTAAATATAATTTATATAAAAAATATATGATGTATAAAAGAATAAAAATAGGTTAAAAACTAAAGGCTCAAGCGCAAAACTGGGACACGTCTTGGTTAGTATAGGTGACGTAATAATGCAAGTATAAGTGTCTATCGCGACATAATAATAACAAATGCTAGGTTAATAATCCTTATTATTTGTATATTTAGAAATAAAATTTAGATAATAAAAATTAATATTTTGATAAAAGTTTATAATATTTTGATGTTGATATTGGTAAAATTCTAATTCTTATATGGTATAATTATGATATTGAAAAAATTCTAAATCCAATATTATTTAGATTATTATTTTTTTTCTTTTCAAAAAAATATCATTGATTTAATTATTGGTATATATTTTGCAAAGAGTTTTTAATGCTTTTTTATATAAGAGAATGATTTATTTTTCAAGAAGAAAAAAGTTCGTATTTTTTTATTATTAGGAATAAAAAAGTATATATCCAAAGAGAGGGTGCTATCACTTATGATCGAACTTAACCCATCCAACAAATCGAGATATCACTCATCTCGTATCACTTTACAGTTTCCTTCATTTAACAAAAAAGATAAAAACAGATGGGTCATACATCATAGCTAGAAAAAAGTCATAGCAGAAAAACTGGAAGGATAACAAAAAACCCCATATAGAGATTAGTCCTCAAGAAAGAAAAAGGATCCAACAGCAGTTTGTACACCATTTGACCATTCTTCCCAATGAAGCCATCCTTCTTCACCATTTAGAGCTTCCTTTGACAAAGCATCGATATCATTAAATTCACGATAAATATGACTTATGGATAGATCATAGAAAGAGATCATCAACTGCTGAATTCTTCTGGACCAAAGTGAGAGATAAATAGAATTGATATTGAATTTTTGTTGTGCCCATTTGACAGTGACTAAGGAATCTCCAAAGATATGTATTTAGTATCTATTCCAAAGAGATTGGTGATCTTTAAAATTCCCCAAAGGCTAAGGAGCTCTGCCTTCATATTTGTTCCCCTACCAACTGAGAGTCTGAACTTGAAAAAAAATTCATTATCAATCTTCAATGGGAACCCCGCACCATAGTTACCATTTCTGGAAGCTCCATCGAAAAAAGCTAAAGCAAATTTATCAAGACCTGAAGAAACCTCAGAAATACCCCGCTACTTCCTGAAAGATGGTCCTTCCGTTTTGTACGTATTGATCAATGAAAGAGCATAATAGACTGCTTCACTAATCAAAATGGTTCTTTGTTGGAAGATAAACTTGTTCTGTGAGTTCCATATTACCTAGAAAACAAGTGCAGGCTTATTCTTTAAATCTCGGTGAGACTTCACCTAGTGATAATAAGCATCTTCTATAGTCGAGGACTGCTAGGTATCCACAATACCCAATGACCTACAAATATTGAACCATACATTTTTAAAGAACAAACAATTTAAAAACAAATGATTCATCGATTCAATGCCATTTTTACATAGCATACAAATGCTCAGGCCTTGTTTTCCTCTTCTTTTCAAATTTTCTCAAGTCAGTATTTTGTCCTCAAAGACAAAGCCATAATAAACACTTTACCTTTAAAGGGAGATTCCAATTCCAGAGTGTTTTGTACCACTATTTAATAATTCCCTCAAAATGGGCTTCAACAATAATTTGATAGACAAATTTTGCAGTCACTTGACCATAGTCTCTCTTCCAAGAATGATAGATTGGTTTAATACAAGAGAATAATATATTTAAAAAGTTTAATTTTATTATAACAAAATTTTAGTATAATAAAATTGAATAAAATTATAAAAAAATTACACTAAAATTCGTTCATTTTTAATGGAGTTTTATTTACCATAACTAAAAAATCTAAGTAATTGTTAACACTCTATTTTGCAGTTTTGAAAGTGTGCATGATACTTTGAGATTGCACATAGTATGCACTTAGCACCACTTGGTTAGAAAGCATATTTTTTATTTTTCACCTAATTTTGTTATAATAAAACCATAATTATGATGGTTAGGATCATTAACTAATGGGTAATTGTTAATCTATGTGTTTAAAGGAAAGAAATAGTGGATACATGACTTAGGTAGTTGGTGGATAAATGAATGTATGAGGAAGAAGAGGACGTCCCGAGAATTTGTATGGATTGGATTAATGATTTTTGGAGAGTATTTATGAATTCAATATGAAAGACTATGTATATTATGTATATTGGTTTTTCCTTTTTCATTTTTTAATGTTAATCATATCTTTTTGTTTTTTCATAATTTTTTATAAATTTAATTTTTTTTTTATTTTAATAATTATTTAAATTAAACCTTATTCATTGAGTGAATATTGAATATTTCAATATTTATAAAATTTATTGTCCACTCGAGTTTATAACCTTAAGTCCGAAACCCTTGCGAATAATTGTTTGCGTTGTTGAGGATAGAACAAAAAGCACCAAGGATAATATGGGTATGTCTTGGAAATCGTCAAGAAGGGAGGTTCAACATTGGCTAACGGGGAAAGAAATTGGGTTCGCACCGAGAGAGACTCAGAACTTGCTGTTGACCCTGAAACATGGAAAGATGGGTATTTACTTTTTACAACCATAAAATATATTTTTGCTCAAATTCTTGTTTTATTATACGAGTGGATCAAGAAGCAAGATGAGATTAATGTCCTCGTAAGATATAAGAGTTGATAGTTAGTTGCTATGTGAATGGGAAGAAATTCATATGATATAAGAGTTGATAGTTAGTTGCTATGTCAGCGGGAAGAAATTCAAGGTTTAACTAGATATGAACATCAAGTTAGATCTTTATATATCTATATATGATATTTAAAATACATTCAAAGTTAAGGATAATTTAAGCTATTATTTATTATTGATAAAGATAAGATTAAAAATAAGATATTTCTACTTCCATATTGTTTGATGATAAAATTTGTTTTACTATATAAATTGATTAGTTAAAATGTGTACTGCTAAGATATTTCTTGTGACCTTGTCAAAAATTCAACCCTCCATAATAATTAATAATAATTAACTATAAATTTAAAATATTATTTTGAATATTCTTATCATTGATGTTTCAAAACAATTATTTGACATAGTCAAGATAAAGACAAAAATGATTTAACAAAGTCAAGACAAAGACAAATTTTTTTTAACAAAGTCAAGACAAGACAAACAATTACAAAAATTATTTAACAAAGTCAAGACAAGACAAACAATTACAATTATTTAACAAAATCAAGACAAAGAGGCATTTGTGGGAAGTCAAGACATCGAAACATTTAATTATGAAAGTCAAGACAAGAGTCATTTGTGACTCGCGAGCAGTTTTTGCTGACAGTTTGGCATCCTCGCAATTTCCAATTTCCGTCCATTCATCATCAATAGCCGATTTGATTTCTTTTTGTTTGGGCTAATTAATAAACAAGTGCTTGAATTTTAGTCATAGTGATGACTTGAATATTCTAATTTCATGAGAAGTTCTGAGTTTTGTTTTCAACCAAAAAAAAAACGTATTATTGCTATTTATGGAATTAAATAGTACAAAGATAATCAACCTTATAAAGTAAGGCTTTAGCATCATGTTCATGACTTCTTAACAAATAACCAGAAAACTCTATCGTTTCAAAATTACATACAAAATTGGCTTAAAAGACCAAAGATCCTGTTTCACAAAACAAACTTCAGTCTCAAAACTGTCATAACTTAGTCAAAGAAAAACATATCACCCTTGTCCAACAGAATGGATTCCATCAATTCTTCCCAAAACAAGTGACCTTCTGTATCAAGGAGAGCCTGCTTAGATAAATTATCAGCCATATCATTGTGCTCCCTGTAAATATGAGAGAAAGAGATGTTCTCGAACTTATAAATTTATTCCTTTATGCGCATGCACCAGTGATTAAGAGCCAAAATGTTTAGATCATATTCTTCAGCTGCCCATTTTATAGTGACTCGAGAGTCACCGAATACTTTTAAATTTACAAGACCAAAGATGTTTGCACATTTCAGAACGCACCACAAAGCTAACAGCTCTGCCTTCATATTATTACCAAGACCACAGTTTAGTTGAAGTGTGAAATGGCGACCCTCGTTCAAGTATATCACACCACCAGCTGCACAGATTCCATGCTATGCAGCCCCATCAAACAGGAGTATGGGTTGATCAAATTTTAAGGAAAACTGACCAATTCTTCTAACACCAATGGTATATTTCTCAGATTTAAATTGTTGGGCTAATCTAAGAGCAATAAGACCACAGACCTTTGTTTCCAGCCATTGACCTTGAAATGTAGCACAATTCCTGGCATACCATAGTGCCCAAGAAACAAAAATGGGTAGAAATAATGAGTCCTTTGAAAATCTGTACCAATTGAGTAGTGACTGTCCAAAGTCACCCACTTCCCAACCATTATTGACTTTCAATTCCGCACAACAGAAATTCCAAACACTCTTTCCAAAGGAGCAATATATAAACAAATAACTAATATTCTCAGAATTTTCCTTGCACAGAATGCACCAATTTGAGCCACACAATCCACGCTTCAGAAGATTATCCCAAGTTTTCAATGTACCCTGTAAGGCATGCCAAAGAAAGCACTTGATTTTTAATGGGAAATCCCACTTCCAAATCTTCTTGTACCACCAGTTTTGTGGAAATATGAATTTCTCTTGCAGATTCTGTTGTAGGTTGTTTTTGCAGTGACCATACAAGATTTGCCATTTCCACTCCATACTAATTTATTATTTTGAGTAGACAATACACAACCTGCAGAATTAAGAGCATAAACATAATTATCCCAAACATAAGCATCATTTCCATCCAAACCCAAATCATTGGATTTGTACCAGTATGAATCACCATTAATGTTTCTGATATTATTTAGATTTGTCATCCCATAAATCTTCAAGTATTCCTGCAATATGTAAGGTAGATAACAAATATCATCCATACCCAGAATTTTGTCCAATCCAATCCTGATGTTCTCACCATTCCCAACCTGCCACTTGACCACGCCACATAAGAGAGAAGTTCTGAGTTTAAATGTATCACTTATATTTTAACTCTCTTTTTTTTTTCTTTTTTTTTTTTCTTCTGCTACTGAAATTTACTTAATTAATAAATTCCAGTAATATAATTTATTTAATTAAGCCTCACCATTTCTTCTTTTAGGTTGTTTTGATTTTTTAATTGACACTTCTTACTAAGTAGGTAAAAACTCAACACATATATTTTGGTTTATTTTATCATTATTTCTATCAACTTTTTATTTATAAAAATGATAAAAGTACCATTTAAATTCATTATTATTCCCATTTAATTAAGTTATTTATTCACTTTTTACTTTCCAAAAAGAATTTATACTCTCCACTTTGTCAAAATAAAGGTTGTTTATTCACTTTTTACTTTCTAAAAAGAATTTACACTCTTCACTTTGTCAAATTAAAGGTTATTTAAACTTTAAAAAGAATTTACACTCTTCACTTTGTCAAAATAAAGGTTATTTAAACTTTATCATTTATTAATATAAAGTCTATTAGAAAGAAAGAAAATATTTGAACTCTTCATTTTCTCAAAATAAGTAAAACTCATTAACATTGTTTCATTTATCATTTATTAATATCTAAAGTCTATTAAAATGATTTGTTTTAAGTCATTGAAAATCTTCCCATTCAACCAATTCAAACCTTTTTTTTTATAGTATTACTATAATTGAAATAAGAGAGTCCATTTCACAGGTAATATAATGTATAGAGCTCAAAACCTGTGTGAAGTTTATGAAAACCCACGTTTCGGACTAGATGAAAGTGAGTCTATCCCCAGGTCATGTGATCTCAATCCTTATGATTGGGATGAGAATGAAAGGTAACTATGCCATATATTAAATATTGAACTTGGTAGACAAAAACAATAGATAGAGCTGAGGTTGGCTCACTTGATGAAGCACGTTTATTTTTGTCTCCCACTGGAATTTAACTTGTAGTATCTTTGTGTTTTATCAGGCTTAGGATGGGCATCCACCAGTTACTTAGCTTCCAACCATCATCTCTATTTAGTCTGTGGCTAGTTTCACCATCATTACTATAATTTATTTAGGAGATTATTTTTTCCCACATCTTAGATATATAAAGTATCTTAGATATATAAAGTATGGAAACTTTCACTTAACAAATTCAAACCTTCCTTAATAACATTACTATAATTTTTTATGGGATTAATTTTTTCCACAAGCCGTGGGTGGTGTCATTTATGTGCGAAACATTTTTTTACGTTGAAGATGAATGGAGGCCAAGGTACTAATATGAAATCAGAAATTCTTACCCTTTGGTGTGTGATTAGAGTTGCACAACTCTTTGGCATTCCTGATCTTTCCATATTTGGAGACTCTAGGGTTACAATAAAATGGGCCAAGGGAGAGCATAATTTGAATATTATAGCTCTTCATTAGTGGTGCAACCGAATCAAAGATAAAATTCAACTCTTTGACAAAATATCTTTTGATCACATCTGTCGTGAACACAACTCTTTGGCAAACGAGCTATCCAAAGCTGCTTACACTGGAGAAGAAGGAGAAATTCTATGGGAGGAATTTCAGGAATCACAGCTAATCGATTTTGGCTCGATTCAGATTTTTTATTTTTAATTGATGAACTATTTTACACTTTGAAATTTTTGTTAAAATATGTAATGCATATTTCTGTCTATAGGTTGGGATCTTTGTGTCTTTTATAAGACAAATGTTTGTAATGGATTGCAGAATAGAAACATATAAGTCTTGTCTATCAAGCTTATATATGATTGTACTATTTGATTCACACTTTTGAATATCAATAGTATGGTTTTTTTGGCTGAAAAACAAAATACATTAAATATAAAAAAAATTATCATGATATGTTAATACATTATAACTTAACATTAATTTTTTTTATTAATAACTGAAATAAATCTTACATTTTCATTAATAATATAATTTTAAAAGTTTTTTAATTATTACATATTTTTATAATTGAATAATTAAATTTTATATAACTTATTACACATAAATAATATTTTCCTAATCCATTTCAATTATTAACTCAACAACTTTGTTGAATATAGTTACACTATAACTTAACATTGAAATATTTATTAACATTAAGTAAAACATGTTCAAAAATTACTTATCAACACTAACTTTAAAACCTCTTCAAAAATTGTATATAGATACATTACTTTGCTTTAAATATGAAAAGGGCTAAGAATCTCTCGATAAAGTGGTCCATCAATCAGAAAAATGAGGATGACATCTAGCTCCTTCAGATAGATATGGTTCTGGGAGCTTTAGTTAGTGAAGAAGGGTTTGGGTATTTTTCAGTGAGAAAAAAGGAAGAGGTTGTTTCTTTGGAATCTAAACAAAGGAGGCTCCTAGCAGGAAGAGACTAAAAAGTAGGGATTTCTGGATGGATAATGGAGATGAAAGTACAAATTTATTTCACCATTATGCTAATCAAAGGAAAAATTCAAATTCTATTTGGAATATCTCTTCGGATAAAGGGGAGGAGGTATAAGGGTTTGAAGATATTCCCAAAGTTGGAATCTGTCATTTTCAGTCTTTATTCAAAGCTGATGAAGAAGTCCCTATTGCTGAGGTGGTAAAAATTTCCCAAGTGTACCCTAATACTGCCTCTAAGGAGCATAATATCATGCTTATGGAAGAATTTTCACTTAATGAATTACACAAGTTTTTACTCTTACTTAAAAAAGATAGAGGTCCGAGACCTAATGGGCTTCCAGTGGAATTTTTCCTTGGCCTTTATTGTGTGTTGGCTCATGATTTATTACTTGTGATTGAAGAATCCAGGCTAAGTGGAAAAATATCAGCTGTGTTTAATTTTTCCTTTTTAGCACTTATTCCTAAGACAGACTCTCCCAGTTTTTTTGAGGACTTTAGACCGATATCCCTGTGTAATTGCATTTACAAAATAATTGCAAAAGTGATCTCCACAAGAATTAAAATTGTTCTAAGTAATACCATTTCAAAAGAACAGCTCTGTTTCCTTCTGGGAAGGAAAATTCATGAGGTAATAGGCACAGCTCAGGAGGGGCTACATACAATCAATTTAGAGAAAATGAAGGCAATGGTAGTAAAGATTGATATTTCAAAAGCTTATGATAGGGTTAGTTGGGTATACTTGAGAACTATTCTCTCCCATATGGGCTTTGTAGTGTCCTTTATTACTTGGGTTATGGGATGTCTATCCTCTATATCCTTTGCTATCCTAGTAAATGGGTTAGCCTCAACTTTCTTCAGACCTGGAAGAGGTTTTAGACAAGGATTTCCTTTGGAACCCCTTTTTGTTTCTGATTGTTGTAGAAGGTTTTGGAAGGATCTTAAATGCTGCTAAATCTTCAAGTATGTTTAAAGGTTTATGTTTTGGAGGGAACCTTAACATAACCCATCTTCTCTTTGTTTATGATATTCTTATCTTCACAGATGGCTCAAGGAGGGACTTATTGAAGTTACATGAACTCTTATCCCTTTTCTGTAAGGCTTCAGGGATGCAGGTAAATTTTGGAAAATCTATGCTATCTGGGAATGGCATAAAAGAACACGATATGGATTACTTTACTTTGCAACTACCCTTTAAAAGAACTTTTTTGGAGGATGGACTTAATTATTTAGGTTACAAGTTAAAGCTCTTCGCTTACAGGATAAGGGATTGGGATTGGTTAAATTCAAAATGTGAGAACATAATCTCTAGTTGGCCTTACAAGTGGCTTTCAAAATGGGGCAGACTAATCTTGATAAAATCAGTTTTAGAGGCGATACCGGTCTACTAGATGAATACTTGGATTCCTCAAGGCGTCCTTGACAGAATTAGAAATCTTTGCTATAGATTTCTCTGGTCTGGTAGTAAAGAGAATTATGGAATGGTATGGATTTGTTGGAAATCATTATCCCTTCCAAAGAACTTAGGAGGAAGGGGATTCAAAATATTTGAAAAATTCGCTTCTGCTTTGGCTTCCAAGAATATTTGGAGACTAATTACAGGAACTGAACTTTGGGTAAATATTATCATTTAGAAATACATTCTACCTTTGTTGATTGATTATTGGATTCACAGTCCTTCAAAATCCACGAACAATGTATCTAACGGCTAGAAATCCGTGGTTAAATCTTTCTATGTAATTGGTAGAGGTCTTACTTGGAATGTCGGAAATGGGTCAAAATTACATTTGGGAGAAGATCACTGGGAAGGTAGTGGGATTGGACACTATCTACCTGCTCAAATGATCACTCATCTTAGAGAAAGGGGGTTTTTCTTTTTAAGTGGCAAAGTGGACCATACATCTACTACGCGTTTTGGTCAAGGCTGGTTGAAGGTGGAGTCTTTAGGATTTCAAGGAGATGAAAGAGGACTATGGAATGCTTATCTCTCGAATCTTGTTAACAATAATATCAGAATCCCGTTGAAAGAAGAAAAATTAGCTCAAATTTACAAGCACCAACATGTTTTAATACACCATAAGATGGTTATGATACTCTTATGATTGCTAATGAAAGGGCCTGCTAGTGGTGGGAACCTATTTGGAGATTCAACCGCCCAATGAAAGCAAAGCTCTTTATGTGGTTTTTAATTCTAAATAAAGCTTTAACATGGGATATCTTACAGAGGAAAAATAGATCAGGACTTGGGCGTTGTTACTTATGCAAAGTAGAGGTAGAAACTAATCATCATTTGATAGTTAACTGTTCTTATTCGGCATTTGTATGAAAAGAGTAAGCACACAGCCTAAACTTAGATTTGGTTTGGTAGGGGACTTTTGTGGAGGATTGTTTAAAAAATTGGATCACTAATCAAGCTTATGCAAATTATAGAGATTTTCCTTTTTAATTGCAGCCTAGGGAATTTTGCTAGCAAGAAAGAAAAGTTGCTTTGAGGAAAATTTTATCCCTCCTTTTCAATGTGCTACTCAGAGCTTGGGTATTCTTAGTTACTTCCCGCAACCTAAAAATAAGGTTTGGATAAGACATGTGGTGGAATAAGAGATAGACAGAGATAATCCATGGGACATTTTCGATGGAGAAACGCAGGGAGAGGGACTGTTCTTGGGTGCAAAGGGGGTACTTTACCTTTCTGAAACAAATTGGATAAATTTTAAGGCTGTATTGGGCTCAGGATCCAACAATTTTATTGAACTTAGTGCTTTACGATTATTACTTTTGTTGGCAGTGGAAAAGAATGTTGATTTTCTGCATATTTTTGGTGACTCCCTCTTAGTAATAAACTAGATTAATGGAGAAAACCTTACTCACAATATTATTCTGGAACCTCTCTTATAGGAGGCACACAGACTAAAAGAGGCTTTATGGGTCTCTATCAAACATGTTTACAGAGAAATGAACATTATATTAGATGCTTTATCATCAGAAGGGCTACTATTATAGGCTGGAGTATGGAACTTATGTGAATACAAAAATGGGATCATATAGAATTCTACTCACCGCCCCTTTCTTGAGGAATAGCTTGTCTGCAAAAAGGTTTCTCTCGAACAATGTTGAGAAATGGTTTTTGTTTTTGGTAGGAAGCCATAAAAACTTTTTTATTTATTGTTTTGGTTTTATTGACCAATGTACAGGTTTTGAACATGTGATCCTGCAAGGATTAGATGAATACTTGATTTGAATGGATGAGTTTACAGTGATGGATACCAAAAAGTAGAGCTAAGGCAATTTTGTAAACTTGAGGTTGATATGAACTTGAAAGGATTATGTTGAAACTTGATATTGAAAGGACAAGCTAACAGAGATGGAGTCCATTGAAAAATGCTATGGCATCCTTAAATGAAATAGTTTTATTATGTTTGATTTATTTTTGATTGAGACAATATGAGTGATAACAAAAAATTATAATCAGAGAATATATGATGAATTTTATATTGTAAATGACTAGTCTTTATGAACAAAACTAAAATATATAGGTCGTAGAAAGGTACTGAAGAATGTAACCTTTTTTTTCAAAACATAGTTATTATTTTTTTGAAATATTTATATATATACACCAACACTTAATATTGAAATATTTATTAACATATTAACTAAAAGTCTCTTCAACTGATGTTTAAGAGATATGAAATTGTGTTAAAAAAATACATATCAACAATATTTTCACTAATTAATTAAATTAAATATTAAAATATAACTAATTTTCTCTGTTTAAATATACTCCAACAACTAACCTGTGAATAGGAAATATATCAGGTTATTTAAGTATAATGATAAGTAAAAATTAACCCAAAATAAAACCATTTAAGTTTCGAATTTGAAGTTGATGTTATTTAAGTATAATGATAAGTAAAAGTTGACCCAAAATAAAACCATTTAAGTTTCGAATTTCAATTTGATGGGACATTAAGTGGAATTTCTACTTATACAGGAGTCATTCGAAGGACATCCTGATGACGTCTGGTTGATGGGGTTGTTAATTTCGTGAAGTGATAAGTACCACATGATAGTTATTATGGGAATAAGAAGATTGTACGTCTTGAGGTTTCTTATGATCCAGAGGAAGGATTCGCAGCGTTCATATCCTTTTGGCATGATGATCACCATTAGTTCGTGTAATGGTGAAGGTACGACTAATGGTCTAGTTAGTTTCTCGGGTGGCAGGGTCATTTATGGCCCAGTTAACCTCACCATGAGCAGCTGGTTGTTTTATGGGGGTCCTCTCGTCTTCGGAATTCATCCTTGTGCTAAGAGGAATAGCAGTATTATCTGGTTTTTTGTGGCTTATCTTCTGATTGTGTCCTCTTCAGTGGGTTTTTCCCAATTGCGACCCCCTGAATTCAGTCTAGTTGATGTGTCTCTAGTTGCAATGGCCCTGAAGCATGAGTTTGTGGATCCCTCTGGGATGGACTCTACTAGCTCTGCCATGAAGGGTAAGAGGAAAGTTTTTGCAAGAAAGGAAGGCCTGGGCATGCTTACTAGAGCTCAAGTCCGGGCTCAGACATCAGCCCATTTTTTTCGTAACCATATCCCTGCCTCTGTTAGGGAGGATATTACTGATATCGAGAAAAACCTATGGAACGACGTTCAGAATCTTCCCATGGAGGATGTCAGGAATTCGGTCGAAGCTTGCGTCACTGATCCGGGGAATATTGCAGGCCGAGCCTCGATGTATGATAGAACTCTGATGACTTGCTGGGTCACAAAGAACCTCATGGGGCATGTGTTGATGGAAGGTATTAAGAAGAGGCAAGGCGACGAGGAACCGATAAAAGCGTGGAAATCCCATAATGCGGATAATAAGTTGATGCATTACAAGATCGATGCAATTGCAAAGAAGCTTGGATTATCCTTTTCGTATCCTTGTCTAGATGATAAGGGGAACAAAATTCCCTTTGGTAAGTCGACCAAGAAAGACTTGCCTCAGCCAACTGTTGCTTCTTTCTCGGCCGCAACTCTCCCTAAGAAGAAGGTGGTGGACACTCAGGTGCAAGAGCTAGACGCGTTTGGATCTCCAATTAGGTATCTGAAAGGGTCAGGGATTTAGTGTTTGTAATGCTGTCATCTTTTTGTGATTTCAATTGTCTGTAATTCAGCGGATGGGTAGCAAGGGGTTTTCATGAATAGTTGTTATTTGGGATATGGGACTGTTTTACTTTTGACCAATTTTTTCTGGTCAAACAAAAGGTCTGGATCTAGGGATGTTTTCCCTGTGAATTTGTAGTTCTCTTTGATTTTCGGCTTATGGGTGTTGGGGCTTAGTTTTTGTAACTTTGGAACGCTTCAAGCGCGGAATGTAACTCTAGTTTCTACAGTAATATGAAGTCTTTTTATTTACAAAAAAAATGTGGAATTTCTACTTATATATTTTTGTCATGTCCCAAATTTGGCATTGGGTCACAATTTCCTAAGCCCAATGGCCATATTCATGAGAGTTTGTCAAATTGATGTTAAGGGTCAAATAATTGCCAAGGAGGAAAATTACTAGTTCCCTAGGTTGGGGGTGGAAGCTTTGGGATTTGAAATAAGGAGGATAATAAATGATGTTTGCACATTAGAATGGCATAAATATTTAACAAAGGAGATCAATAAATAAATACAAGGGAAAATCAAAGTGGCAATTGATCATGAAGACACATGGAGGATGTGGGGCCCACACAAGCTAGATTTGCCATGCCACGTGGCATCCTACTCTTGTCATTTCGAATCCATAAGAAGCCCGATGTTCTTGGGATGAGTTATAAGGTCAATATACTTGGCATGAGTCATGTAAGGTCGAATTGGAGTGGAAGAATAACTCCCATGGAAGAGGAAGAGGCAATTTGGAGATAGTGAGACACTTGGGCTAGATTCCCTAGCTCTATGACAACAATGATGAAGATGCTATGACACCTATGACACAAATCAGACCCGAGGGATGAAATATGACATTTCTGACATGTTAGGGATAAAAATAGCCTCCAAGAGGGCGCTCAAGTGAGTTAGGGAATCCAAAGAGACACCAATTCAAATTTGGGGAAGGAGAGGGCTAGAATTGGAAGGACAAGTGACATACTTGGGAATATCTTTCCAACTTGAGTTGGCATGAATATCTTGGAAGGAATTTGACCCATGGAGGACATTATAAGTTTATAAAATTCATGAACAAAGAATAATAGCAACTTTTGATCATTTTTATAATTTTCATTTGTGAAGAGAGAGAGCTAGTGGATGGCTAGTTTCTTGCCTTAGCCAATTTCGAGGGTGAAAGATTCCCATCCAAGTTAATAATTGGAAAGGCCATTTAGAAATTTCATTTGGAGTTTTAATGGATTCATTTGTTGCAGGTGTAAGCTATAAGGAAAATCATGGTTTCTTCTAGTGCAACTCATTCCTTCAACCATTTCTAGTTTTCATTGCATGTTCTTGATCCTTGAGGGAGGGAGTTTTTGGTGAGATATTGTACTCTTTGGGGGAGATTAAAATGCCCCATTTATTTTATAATATGAATTAAATACTCTGTTCTTCATCTCTAGAAAGTTTCAATTTGAAATTCCAAGTGGAAATGTATAAATATGATTTTTAATGAACAAATGGTGCCATTTTCCCCATAGCTCTTGCATAGCGCTCTTGTGGTTGCACATAGTTAGTGAAAGAATTCCATTTAGTATTCATGTACATGTAAGCTTCTATATATATCTGTAATAAAAATATCATAATATCCACAAGTCAATATTCCAAGAAAAACCATGTTAAATTGCTCATTAATGGACAAACAATGCCATTTCCCCACTACCTTGTTGTGAACCAATGTAATGTTGATGGATTCGAATGGATAAGTAAACTAATGATATTTTATTGATGAGTGGACTGTTATTGATGTATTATATGATTTTAATTTTCTGTACAGAAGCATTTGGACTCGTTTTGTTGAGTTTCATAGCATTTGGAGAAGATTGCCTATCATTTCCCCCAAGGCTGAAACTAGTCTTTTTGCATCTGATTTAAGGGAGTTATAGAAGACATTAAAAGTTGAATGGTGATGCATATGATTCCATGTTGATCTCCTTTATATGTCCCTTGATTCCATTTAGAAATTCGGTTTGGATTGAGTGCATTTGGGAAGTCATTTTCATCATATACCCCTAAGGGATTTGAACCACAATTTACTAATAAAAATCCATACAATGACCAGGTTTCCCAAGGGGTTTTTAGAAGTCTTTTTATGGGTCTAAATCATCCCTGAACATCATAATCAAATCCTAATATCATTCATACATCTTATTAGAATATTTGGGAGCATTTGGATCAAATTGGAGACCTAAAGCTCAAAACTAGTCAAAGGTCGAACTAGGGAAAAAAAGTTGAAAATTTCACCATTTTAAATAATTTCAAAAATGGGACACTACAGTGGTATCAAAGCATGATATTGGCATTATTTGGTCTAATATTCATGAGTATAAGAAGTCAGGGACCACCATTAGATATTGAAACCAAAAGTGCTTTTGTTGAAGAGGAAAAAGTAGGAAAAGAAGAGCAGTTTTTGAAGAAACTATGGATAGGGATGAAAAGGGAACCTCAGATGATATTGAGAAGTATAGGAAACTCATTAAACCCCTCTTTGAAGACATGAACAATCAGATAATTAAAGGATTCGAATTGTTGGCTAGCCAACTTGGGATCAAAGGAGTAATAGGAGGCAACAATAGTTCTCATCATGAGGAAAAGAAGGTAATGGGTGAGCATATCTTCTCAAGCACAAGATTCCATAATAGATCTAATGAATTTCAGAATTCAGCAAGGCCGACCACACCTAAATTTATTGATTCCAAATAAAATATTAATACTCCAATTGATGTGCAAGAACTTCTAATTGAATGGAAAAATTTGAGTGAAGATTGCAGAAACATCCTACCATTTGATCAATACATCATTGGCTCAAACAAGAGCAAGATGAAGGAAGGTAATAAGAGCCCATTTCAAAATAGATATTACAAATATATTGATCTTAAGGAAACCAAGGGAAAGATGAATCAACTTGTTTGAAGGAGCAAAAAGAGGAGACCCATGAACCACCTAGTTCTGAAATAAGTGAAGTAGAAGAAGCACTACATGAAGAGGATCGAAAGTCACTCCCAAGTGACTCTGAAAAATATGAAGAGACATCGCATGAGCATGAATAAGGTTCTATTGAAAGTATTGAAGATCATTTTGAGACATATTCTACCTTGGAAAAGAAACAAAGAGCAATGTGCAACATCAAAGGTAATTTCATATCTTTGCCTTTTGATAGAAATAATTTGGTTGAGTTTAATGAATTGTTGCATGATGCATACTTGAAGAATGATGAGGATATTCGTAAAATCAAAATTCAAAATGAGCAACTTCTTGAAAGGTTGCAATATACTTGTTCTTCCTGCTATGTTTCAAATTTTCAAATGGTGGATTGCATGGAGGATTCTCATGACATGGAAGATCATGAGAAACATGGAAATTTGAATGTGCTTGAGGAGTTTGAAGATGAAATTGAAGAGATCCAAACACTTGATGTGGTGGAAGAGGAACTTGAATTGTCTCTTGATGAAGGTTATGCAATTTTTAAAGAAAAACATGATTCCTCTACATTGGAACCAATCTACAACAAAGGTTTCACACTTTTGAAGGTGCTGCATGATACTACCCATATAGATCCTTCCTATGATGAAACTTATGCACCTTTTTATCATTTGGGTGAGTTAATTCATTCTCCTACATCCTACAATTCCATGTTTTGCAGCATTAGTCTCAATGAAGTATGGGTGAAAGGGTTCTTTTTTATGGTGCCACATGAGGAGTATGGAACTCCTAGATTTACTTTTTTATGATGACATGGTTGTAGCACATTCTTATTCACATTTGCAGCAGCATCCTTTGTTACTTTATGATGATGCACATCTACATGGATGCACCTATGATATTCATTTGAGTCACTTGAAGACTCATGGTTTTTCTTGCTCAACACTTGGTTCATTTGATGTTGGAGGAACTTCATCCAACAATTGGGTGAATAGATTTATGATTGGAGAACAGTTTTTTGGTAGCCACATACTTTGTTATATATTTATGTTTCTCACATTCACGGATGTATGGCTGAGACTTCTTTGAGTCATTTGAAGTCTCCTTGTTTTTTTGCTCATTATTTGGTTCAGATTTTAGTGGAGATTATTCATTCACTTCTTGGATGAAAGAATACATGGTTGAATATTTTGATGCATATCACATCCTTCTGGAGCAGCATTCTAGGACATGGGATCCTCACATATGTCATTGGAGCATATTTGATTGGTTACTTGCTGATTGTATGCACTTGGAAAATGGTGGTCTACTTGCTTGGAGGTATAAGCACTTTCATGACTCTTTGATGAAGCATCTTCTTGATGTACATTTTAATTATGTTGTTATGTACTTTGATGATATATATTTTGTACTCATGATGTTTGGAATATTTCATACAAGAAAATGGGACCCAGGAACTCTCTTATCTGGTGGTATGAGTTGGAAAGCACTCCTAATTGTTGGAGTGCAATACAAGCAATGGGACCCTGGGATAATTCTTAGTCTCATTGGTTTCAATTTTTTTATAGAAACAAGTAGTATGGGGGATGGATTCCCCACTTAATAAAGTGATTTTAATCAGAGTAGTGCAGAAACAAGCATGGTGTTTCCTCTCTAAAATATTCATGGAATCTCGAAGACTCAAAGCTGGGAAACTCAGTGGCAACTACAAAGAATTATACAGAAAGCAGGTTCTTCAACACCCATGTTTGGAATTGCTTGAGGACAAGCAATATTCGGAAGGGAGGATTTGTCATGTCCCAAATTTGGCATTGGGTCACAATGGCCTAAGACCAATGTCCATATTCATGAGAGTTTGTCAAATTGATGTTAAGGGTCAAATAATTTCCAAGGAGGAAAATTTTAGTTTCCTAGGTTGGGGGTGGAAGCTTTGGGATTTGAAATAAGGAGGATAATAAATGATGTTTGCACATTAGAATGGAATAAATATTTAATAAAGGAACTAAATAAATAAATGCAAGGGAAAATCAAAGTGGCAATTGATCATGAAGAAACATGGAGGATGTGGGACCCACACAAGCTAGATTTGCCATGCCACATGGCATCCTACTCTTGTCATTTAGAATCCATAAGAAGCCCAATGTTCTTGGGATGAGTTAGAAGGTCAATATACTTGGAATGAGTCATGTAAGGTCAAATTGGAGTGGAACAATAACTCCCATGGAAGAGGAAGAGGCACTTTGGAGCTAGTGAGACACTTGGGTTAGATTCCCTGGCTCCATGACAACAATGATGAAGATGCTATGACACCTATGACACAAATTAGACATGAGGGCTGACATATGACATTTATTATATGTCAGGGATAAAAGTAGACTCCAAGAGGGCGCTCAAGTGAGTTAGGGAAGCCAAAGAGACACCAATTCGAATTTGGGGAAGGAGAGGGCTAGAATTGGAAGGACAAGTGACATACTTGGGAATCTCTTACCAAATTGAGTTGGCATGAATCTTGATCCAAATTTTAGGGGGCATATGGTCTAAATTCGGATGTATAAGCCATAAAAGCATTAAATGGAGAGGCCACCCTCTCCCGTTTATCATAAAAGCATTAAATGGAGAGGACACCCTCTCATATCCATGGTATTTTGTAGCACATGGTATGGCCTCAAGACACATTGTAATAATGATATATAAAGGCCTAGCAAGCCTTCTCATAATAACAAGTTACTCATTTTGGTTTCTCTCATATTTTCTATTGTTCATTATGAGATTAATTAGATCTGAGTGACTTATTGGTAATTAGTTTCAGAGGTTGGGATCCTCTTTGAGCCTCACCTCCCAATCACTTCATATGTTTTTTTTTCATGCTTATTCTCATGCAAGATTAGTGTTTTTCATGTGAATTTTATGACAGATTTGCATACTTAATCTCCTCCTCTCTCGGCATTCAAGTCTTCCGGGTCTCAACCCCCAAGATCCGGATCAGTGGTATCAGAGCAGATACTCTCTCCATTGGGAGAATATTTTGAAGCATTATGCGGGTTCAACGGAGGTTCCACAACCTCTACAACAACCCATGCTTCTCTACAAACCCTTAGCATCTCTATACTCAACACTATCACATTCATCAAAATTTGAACAGGTGCCATGGACTACATAGAATTTCTCATAGGCTCTACCATATCTCATTGGAAATCTCTTTCTGTCAGCTAAAATGGGTATTTCACGGAATTTCATTTCGTTTTCTGGTTTGTGAGATATACTTGTTTGAAGTAGTACATGTTTGTACATAATGCGGACGAACGTACAACAACTTTAAACAAATGCTACACAATCCACAAAATGTATCAGAGGCTCTACCATATCTCATTGGAACTCTCTTTCCGTTAGCTAAAATGGGTATTTCATGGTTTTCCATTTGGCTTTCTGGTTTGAGAGATATCATCGATTGAAACAACATATGTCTGCAAAATAGTGTGCGCGCGTCTCTTAAACTTCAACAGACATTTTCTCAATCTTCAGGCCACCCTAGAGCAAGTATGTTATATGGATGGAAAGGTCTCTTCGAGATCTCAAATGGGTCTTCAATGGAATTCAATTTTAGTACATGCATCAGAAGCTATGAATGGATTTGCAGCAAGACATCAACTGCACCAAAGATCATGAATTTTTTCAGTTTTTAAAAATCTTAATGTAATCATGGTTATGGTTAACCACACAAACGCTATGGTTCTGGGTCAACCACACAAAAACCATGCTTATGGGGGAAACCACACAAAACCCACATTTATGTATTGTAATCACAATTATGGGTCAACCACACAAAACCCATGGTTATGGGTTACCACACAAAACCCATGGTTATGGGTCAACCACACAAAACCCACAGTTATATATTGTAATCATGGTTGTGGGTCAACCACACAAAACCCATGGTTATGGGTTAACCACACAAAACCCTTCTCTTCAGTGGAAACAAGCTTGTCATTGCCACTATGGTTATGGGTCAACCACATAAAACCCACGGTTATGGGTCAACCACACAAAACCCATGGTTCTGAGTCAACCACACAAAACTCTTCTCTTCATTGGAATCAAGCTTGCCATTGCCATCATGGTTATGGGTCACCTTTGCAAAACCCACGGTTATGGGTCAACCTCATAAAATTCACGGTTATGGGTCAACCACACAAAACCCTTCTCTTCATTGGTAACTAGCACATTGTAATCATGGGTCTCTTTTTAGCATGAAATGATGGAGACCATCATTTTCTAAGGGGGGAGGAATGATCCGAATTTTAGGGGGCATATGGTCTAAATTCATATGTATAAGCCATAAAAGCATTAAATGGAGAGGCCACCCTCTCATATCCATGGTATTTTGTAGCACATGGTTTTGGCCCATGGTATGGCCTCAAGACACATTGTAATAATGCTATATAAAGGCCTAGCAAGCCTTCTCATAATAACAAGTTACTCATTTTGGTTTCTCTCATATTTTTCTATTGTTCATTGTGAGATTAATTAAATCTGAGTGACTTATTGGTAATTAGTTTTAGAGGTGGGGATTCTCTTTGAGCCTCACCTCCCAATCACTTCATATGTTTTTGTTCATGCTTATTCTCATGCAAGATCAGTGTTTTTCATGTGAATTTTATGACAGATTTGCATGCTTAATCTCCTACTCTCTCGACATTCAAGTCTTCCGGGTCTCAACCCCCAAGATCCGGATCAAATCTCTTGGAAGAAATTGAACCCATGGAGGAAATTAGAAGTTTATAAAAGTCATGAACAAAGAAGAATAGCATATTTTGATCATTTTTAGAATTTGCATTTGTGAAGAGAGAGAGCTAGTGGATGACTAGTTTTTTGCCTTAGCCAATTTCGAGGGTGAAAGATTCCCATCCAAGTTGGTAATTGGAAAGGCCATTCAAAACTTTCATTTGGAGCTTTAATGGAGTCATTTGTTGCAGGTGTAAGCTACAGGGCAGATCATGGTTTCTTCTAGTGCAGCTCATTCCTTCAACCATTTCCAGTTTTCATTGCATATTCTTGATCCTTGAGGGAGGGCATTTTTGGTGAGATATTGTACTCTTTGGGGGAGCTTATAATGCCCCATTTATTTTATAATATGAATTAAATAATATTTTCTTCATCGCGAGAAAGTTCCAGGTCAAAATTCCAAGTGGAAATGTATAAATATGATTTTTAATGAAGAAATTGTGCCATTTTCCCCATAGCTCTTGCATAGCTCTCTTGTGGTTGCATATATTTAGTGAAGGAATGCCATTTAATATTCATGTACATTTAATATTCTATATATATTTGTAATAACCATATCATAAAATCCACAAGTCGATATTCCAAGAAAAACTATGTTAAATTGCTCATTAATGGACAAACAATGCCATTTCCCCACTACCTTGTTGTGAACCAATGTAATGTTGATGGATTCTAATGGATAAGTAAAATAATGATGGTTTATTTATGAGTGTAATGTTATTGATATATTATATGAGTTTAATGTTCAGTACATAAGCATTTGGAGTCATTTTGTTGAGTTTCATAGCATTTGGAGAAGATTTCCTATCATTTCCCCCAAGGCAAAAACTAGTCTTTTTACATCTGATTTAAGGGATTTATAGAAGACATTAAAATTTTAATGGTGATGCATATGAGTCCATGTTGATTTCCTTTATATGTCCCATGCTTCCATTCAAAAATTCAAGTTGGATTGAGTGCATTTGGGAAGGCATTTTCATCATCTACCTGAAGGGGATTTGAACCACAATTTACTAGTAAAACTCCATACAATGACCAGATTGCCAAAGGGGTTTGCATAAGTATTTTGATGGGTCTAAATCATCCCAGAACATCATAATCAAGTCCTAATATCATTCATAAACCTTCTCAGAATATTTGGGAGCATTTAGAGCAAATTGGAGACCTAGAGCTCAAAACTAGTCAAAGGTCGAACTAGGGAAAAAAAAGTTGAAAATTTCACCATTTTAATTAATTTAAAAAACGGGACATTAGAATTTTATAAGCTAGAAAAATGTCGTATGAATTGCATTTAAATTATTCCATTACATATTTTAAAATGGCAGATAAATTATTCCATTACATATTTAAAAAGACGTTTGGGAGGTGTCTTCTACCAGATATCATTAATCATATATCTTTAATCATTAATCATTAATCATATATCTTTAATGCTTTATCCTTAATCCTTAATCATTAACCATTAACCAGATATCTTTTATAAAAATGAACGATATCATTAATCATTAGATGTTTAAGTATTAACCATTATATAGTGATTTGAATATTCTAATCTCATTGACGTTTCGAAACATTTAGACATTCATGAATGGAAAGTAGTCAAAATCGAGAAGCCGCCAACTCTTGAGCTATTGGCCAAGAGTGTCAGATTTTAGTTGTATGTGTTGATTGGGTTATCATTATCTAATTAACCCAACCCAATGATAACGAGCAGCTTATTCCTTCTTTTTTTTATTTTATGTTTATAGTATAGTTGCATAAATCGACTATCAATACTCAATAATATGGTTGGACATACTCTGGTTGGATATGAAAACTAGCAAGCCATATTAATTAATATTAATAATAAGGCTTATATACGCCGATCGACGTAGATCAACCATGGCCACACATTTAATGTGGTTGATTACGTCGATCAATGTATATAAGCCATATTATTTATATTAATATTAATATGGCTTGCTAGTTGACGGTCGGCATGCGGGAAATGATTGTTGAGTTTTAATTATTATTAATTATAATATTTATTATAAAAAATTATTATTATTATTATAATTGTTAATATAAAAAATTATTATTATTATTATAAAAGATTATATCAAAAAAGAAAATTTTAATTTTAATTATTAAACCATAATAAATAAAATGGTAAATAATAATAATAATAATTAAATACAATGGTTAACCATGGTTGATCATGTTTGGTTTACCACAGTTGATAACTGTTAAGAATAGTTGACTATGGTTGATAATTATTAAGCATGTTTGACTTTTCTTGACCAAAGTTAGCCATGGTCAAACAATGGTCAACTTTGGTTGACCATGCTTAACCATGGTTGACTCTGGTTAACCGTGCTTGACTTTTGTTGTCCATGGTTAAACATGGTTGACCATGGTTGACTTTCATTCACCTTGGTAGACTATGATTAACTTTGGTTGACCATGGTTGTCAATAGTCGACTTTACTTGATACTAGATGATTTTGGTTAACCATGGTTGACGATGGTCAAACATTGTTGACCATAGTTGACTTTAGTTGACTATTGTTTAACATGGTTGACCATGTTTGGATTTGGTTGAACATGGCTGAACATGGTTCACCATGGGTGACTATGGTTGACTATAGTTGACTTTTGTTAACTTTGGATGACCATGGTAAACCATGGCTAAGCTAGGTTAACCATGGTTGACTATGGTTTCCTTTGGTTGAGCATGGTTCTCCATGGATGACTCTCATTGACCATGGTTGAATTTGGTTGACCATGGTTAACCATGGTTGACTATGGTTGAAAATGGTTAACCATGCTTGACCATGGTTGACTGTGGTTGACCCTAGTTGACTATGGTTCACCATGCTTGACTTTGGTTGTTCATGGTTGACCATGGTTAAGCATGATTGAATTTGGTTGACCATCATTCACTTTGATTCACCATGGTTGACCATGGTTTACCCAAGTTGTCTTTGGTTGATTATGGATGATTATGGTTGACCATGGTTGATGTTGGTTGATGATGGTTGACCATAGTTGACTATTATTTAACATGATAGACCATGGTTGAATTTGGTTGAACATGGGTGAACACAGTTGACCATGGGAAACTATGGTTGACTATAGTTGACTTTGGTTGACCAAGAGCAAATTTGGTTGACCATGGTTTACCATGGCTAATGGTGGTCGACTATGGTTGAGTTAGGTATACCATGGTTGAATTTGGTTCACCATGGTTAGCCACAGTTGATTATGGTTGACAATGGTTGACGATGCTTGACCATGGCTGACTATTGCTCAGTCAGGTTGACTTCAGTTCAATATGGTTGAACAAGATTGACTTTGGTTGTCCAAGGTTCAACATGGTTGACCATGATTAAATTTTGATGTCTATGGGTTATTATGGTTGACTATGGTTGATGATAGTTGACCATAGTTGATTTCCATTAAAAAAAAAAATTAGGAATTTATTTATGGTTGACTTTAGTTGACTTTGGTTTACCATGGGTTTAAAGGTTAACCATCATTAACCATGGCTGACCATGGCAGAGTCTTGTTGACTATGGTTGACTTTGGTTGACCATCACCAACAATGGTTCATAATGGTTGACCATGGTTAGACATGGTTAGGAATGGTTGACCATGGTTCTCTATCATTGACAATGGTTGACAATGTTTGACCATGGTTGAGTATGGCTGACTGTCATTGACCATAGTCAACTATAGTCAACCATGGTTAATAATATTATTATTATTATTAACAAACCATAGTTGGTTAATAAAATTATTATTATTGCTAACTAACCATGGTCACCCATGTTATGGTTGACCATGGTTGACCATGGTTGTCTATGGTTGTCCATGGTGGACTTTGGTTGACCATAGTCAACCATGGTTATTAATATTCTATTATTAATAACCAACCAAAGTTGGTTAATGTTATTATTATTATTATTAACCAACCATGGTCAACCATAGTCAACCATGCTCTACCATATCAATAAATTATGTCACTATTATATCACATTGCGACATGGAAGGTAGTGCCATGTTATTCAAGTTTGTCAGAATGAAACATTACGGGGATGTCACAGTGTGACGTGACATGTATGCCACATTTGTATGCGATAGCTATGTCACATTGCGACATGAAGAACAATTTCATGTTAGAAAATAGTAAATATAAATGAAAGGTATGTCATATTGCGATGTGACAGCGAATGCCACATTGTCATAATAAATATGTCACATTGCAATGTGATACGTATGTCATAGTGCGATGTGGCAAGTAATGCCACATTATCAAAGTTTGTCAAAATATGACGTTACGGGGATGTCACATTGCGACGTGACAGGTATGTCACATTGTTATGCGATAGCTATGTCACATTGTGACGTTAAGAACAATTTCCTGTTAGAAATTTAGTAAATATGAATAAAAGGTATGTGACATTGCGACGTGACAGCTAATGCCACAATGTCATAATAATAAATATGTCACATTGCAATGTGATAGATATGTCACATTGTGTTTACTTTAATCCATCCCATAGTTGACTTTTAAGTAAGGTTGACTTCAATCCAAGGTTGAATTCTATCAAAGGTTAACTCCAATCCATGGTTAAATTCAATCCATAGTTGATTTCAATCCATAGTTAATTGCAATGTAAGGTTGACTTCAATCCATAGGTGAGTTCACTCCATAATTGAGGGCTGGTGCAAGCTAATGCTAGCCACTCATGACGCGTTAGTCGCAATGGACTCTTGGAAAAACAGAAATCTGAACGTCAAAATGCAATATTAGAGCTACGTACCCAACATTTTGGAATATGGCACAAGAAGATGAAATGTAGACAATCGGATTACCTTCCAGAATATATAAATATTATTTATGGAAATTAAGTATAACTCCCAAAAAATGGGGTTCTCCTAAGGTTGGTATGTTATTTTTTTAAGAAAACATAATGAATATGTTTGCGTTAGTCCCCTGGTTTGGTATGCAAATGGTGGAATTTTGGTTAAAAAATTATATACAGTTGTAGATAACAGGCCGTTCTAGTGCATCATTATTTTTCCATATTTATTT
This sequence comes from Larix kaempferi, assembly GCA_027924585.1. Classification (NCBI taxonomy): domain Eukaryota; kingdom Viridiplantae; phylum Streptophyta; class Pinopsida; order Pinales; family Pinaceae; genus Larix; species Larix kaempferi. Next base: position 3,706,927 of record BSBM01001261.1, read on the forward strand.
ATGTTAATTTAAAAAAAAAATTAATTAAGGAAGTCAGCCAAGCCCTAAAATGACTAGGTCGAGTGTTAGTCCCCGACATCATGGTCTTAACATAATCAATGAACTTTGTTTTTTTTTAGGATGTAGGTTTTTGTGTGTACTTTTGCGGGTTCTTTTCCATTTTCAAAATAGGTGAGCCAATCAAAAGTTATAGATGAAATAAATAACCTACTTTTTGTGTAAGATTGACGTTAGTGCAATTAAAATTAATTAAAAAATAGAAACAAATAATAGATTTAATAAAAAATTACATATTCGGAATCTGCACACATAGTTCTACAAGTGTGTGCAATTTCAGTAGTAGTGGACAAGCGTAGCATACATAGAATCATGCTCGAAACAGAAGAAGTTATAGAATAAGATGTATTTTTTTATAACACAGTCCAAGCCACTTGGTTTGGCAACCCGAACATAAAACCATAATGGCCAAGTCATCCACCACATCATGGGAAAGGAATTGTCCACCAAAACTTAAAAATTTAAATGGCGCGTGCGTGCTATTATAAATGCGTGCACGCATAAATAGCGCACGTAC